>APFE030799271.1:84488-103518 GCA_000404065.3 Pinus taeda
CCCTCGAAGAGGCAAGTGAACATTACTCTCTGAATAATAAAATCATTGCTATTCTATGTTCTGGGTATCTTTTCTTCACATATTCTATGTTCTGGGTATCTTTTCTTCGCATATTCTGTATTTGGGTATCATTTGCAGGTTAAGAGCATAACATTAAATATTCCTTAATGTCATTACTTCAGTTATGCATCAATGTCTGCAATAAACTGGACATGCTAGAAATATAGCAGAAAGAAGTAAATACTTATTAACCTTTAATGATAGTCTTATAGTAATAAATTTGCATACTAATTATTTAACTACATTACACAAAAACAATTAATCTTTCTTACTAGAAATTACTTATCTGTTTTTCCTATGGTAAATATAAACATGCATTTATTTCCTCTATCTAGAAGGTCTCACAACCCAACCATGGATCTCGCAATTACGTCCAAAATCCCCCTCCAAGCTCTTCCAACTCTTGACAGTGGACGAGGATAGTCTGGTACCTTGGATGACAGGACTGTGTCCAACGTCAAGTCTTGTACCCTCTGACTGTTATCCACAACTTCTTTCCACTAGCCAATTTATCCAGCTCAGGGAAGCTTTTCCACAGTAAGCCCCTTTTCTCCTATTTTCCAACCCCTTCCAGGGTTTTGACATTTCCTTTTTAAAGGATCATATGTAAAACTGCTTGTAACTATTTTTTAGAATTTATTAAACTAATTCTTCAGTTATTTTTACAACTAATAAATTTCTTTTAATTAACGATTACCAAAATTAGTTTTGGATTTTCATCCTAATTCTTTAATAATCCAGGTTACAACATAACAAAGAAGAAAAATTAACAGTAAATATTAAATCTTGGTAATAAGTAAATGTCAAGCATCATTGGGTGTTATAAATCCCTCCCATTGAGAGTAACACCATCCCTGGTGGTCCTTTTACGAAAAAAGTGTCAGATAGGCTTTTTGCATAACTTCCTCTTCTTCCCAAGTAGCCTCATCTAGGCCAAAGTTCTTCCACTACACTTTAACCTGGGTGATGGCTTGTTTCCGCAAGATGGTTTCTCTTAAATGGATGATACAAAGAGGCTCAGCGATAAATGCTCCCTCAGGTTCGACCTGCATAAATATAGCCTACTGTCAGAAATTTTCAAAATAATAATCTATAATTTACTGGTACTATTTTCTTATTACTTGTAAATTCTCCCAATTAATAATATGTCGAGGGTTGTACACATATTTTTTTAACAAAGAAACATGAAAAACATTGTGGACCCAGATGTGGCCTGGGGGCGTTAGCTTGTATTTTACAGGACCAATCCATTCCAAGATTTGAAATCATCCAGAATACCAGGGGGCATTAGCTTGTATGCTATAGGTCCAATCCATTCCAAGATTTGAAATCATCCAGAATACTGAAATTCTTTGTGTGATCTCTTCTTATCCACATATATCTTTTGCGTATCTTAGGCATCTTTTAAATTCTTACGGACCTTTTTAACTATTTCCTCCATTTCAGCCAACATATGAGGACCCATTGTTAATCTATTATTAGGACTATTCCAATATCTAGGTACCCTGCACTTTCTCCCATATAACACTTCAAAAGGGCTCATGCCCAGGGAGTTGTGGTAACGATTGTTGTAAGAAAACTCCAACATATGGAGTTAGTGCTCCAATTTATGCAGTTTTTGCATAACAAACATTCTTAACATATCTTTTAGAACCTCATTTTCTCTTTCAGTCTGGCCATCCATCTCTGGGTGATAAGCCGTACTATAATAAATCTGGGTACCCAATCTGGAGAAGAGGGTTTTCTAGAACATGGATGTCAATTTTACATTGCTATCAGAGATTACTACCTCAGGTATCATGTCCAATTGGAATATCTCTCTAATGAATATGTCTGCAATCTCCACCGTCTTGTAGGGGGATTTCACAGGTATGAAATGATCTGTTTTGCTTAGCTTTTCCACTACTACCATGATTGAGTCATGCTGCTTCTTAGTACGAGGTAACCAAATGATAAAGTCTAGGGTGATTGTCTCCCACTTCCACTCAAGAATGGGTAATGGTTGAAATAGATCAGAAAGATGTTGATGTTCTTCCTTCACGAACTGGCATTCTAAACATTTGGATGGAAACTCAACTACATCCTTCCTTAAGGCTAGAAATAGTTCCTTTTAATAGAAAAAATAGTTTTTGGTATCTTGGGTGAGTGGTGTATGGTTTCCTATGGAGCTCATCCAATAATAGTTGTTTAAGAGAGTTCTTGTTAGGAACATATATTTTGTTTCTGAATGTTAAAAATTTTTCAAGATTAATACCATAATTTGACTATTCCCCTTTCTCCTAAGCTTCCGAGGCTTGTTGCCAAAGAAAGGCATATTCTGGGTCTTTGAGAGATGCTTCTTTGATGACATCTGGCATATTAGATTCTACTTGACTCTATTCCACTTCATAAATGCAATGTAATTTTTTGCTTAGAGCATAGACCACTTGATTTTCTTTCCCTTTATGGTCCTTCATATCAAAGTTGAATTCACTCAAGAATGCAGTCCACCTGGCCTATCAAGCGTTCAAACTGGATTGGTTAAATAAATTAGTAAGGCTGCTATGATCAGTTAGCTGCAGGAATTTCTTCCCTAGGAGGTAGTGTCGCCACATTCTGAGTGCAGGCACTATTGTTGTCAATTTGATATCATAAGAAGAATATTGATGCTCATATTCATTTAATTTGCGTGATTGATAGGCTACGACTTTCCCTTCCTGATTTAGTACCCTACTGACACACTCCTTACTTGCATCTGTGCAGACCATAAAGGACTTTTCTGGATCTTCTACTTGTGGGTTAGGGATAGTAGTAAGTAACTATTTTAACTTCTCAAAACTTTGTTGGCATTCCACTGTCCATCGGAAGGTATGCCCCTCTTTTTGTAAATAAGTCATTGGAAAGGTTATTTTTGAAAAACCTTTAATGCATCAGTGGTAGTAGCTATATAGGCCTAAAAATGATCTAATGTCGACCACATTCTTTGGGGTGGTCCATTCTACAATAGTCTTGATCTTTTTTGGATCCACCGTTATTCCTTTGGCTGAAATCACATGACCCAGGTACTGTATCTGATTTTTGAAACAGTTGCACTTGCTATACTTAGCATATAGCTGGTTATCCCTGAAAATATGAAATACTATTTTCAAGTGCTTTTCATGCTCCTCATGGTTCTTATAATAAATCAGTATATCGTAAATGAAAATTAACAGAAATTTATCCAAATAGGGCTAAAAAATACCAAGCATCATACTCATAAAGGTAGTTGGAGCATTAGTAATGCCAAAAGGCAATACTACGAACTTGTAGTGGTCGTAACAAGTGTGAAATGTAGTTTTGCGAATGTCCTCCTCCTTTATCCTTATCTGGCAGTATCCAGACCTCAAGTCAATTTTTGAGAATACACTTGCTCACTGCACTTGGTCAAAAAGATTGTCAATGCGTGGTAAGGGATATTTATTTTTGACAGCCAGTTTATTTCACTAATGATAATCAATGCATAATCTCAAGGTTCCGTCCTTCTTTCACACAAACAACATAGGGGCTCCCCAAGGGGATACACTAAGGCATATGTATCCTTTATCCAAGAGTTCCTAAAGCTGCATTTTAAGTTTTGTTAGTTTAGGAATACTCTCATTGTAAGGAGCTTTTGAAAGAGGGGTTGCCCTTGGTATCAATTTAATGGTGAAGTCAATGCCACGCTTGGGTGGTAAACCCATAATGGATTAAGGAAATACATCCTTGAAGTGTTGTATTATAGGAATATCTTCTAGGAAGGTCATTTTACATTTTGAATTAGTATATAGCCTACTTGAATGGCATAAATCTGACAACCTTTCCTAATACATCTTCCCAAGTTATTGGTGGAAATAGGATGTAACTTCATGTTTTTCATGATCCCTTATATTTATCTTCTTTGTCCCGATTCCGTGAGATAACTTACAAATTTATTTTTACATTCAACTAGGGATCAACGCCCTTCCAACCAATCCATCCCTATTCGTACATCATCGGAGCCTAAATGGAGTATATTAAGGTCCACATGGATTGGCTGTCCTGAAATTGTTATAGGACAATGTTCTATTTTCACAGCTACTCTCCTCTTCATGCCCATGGTTAGTTGGACTAGCCAAGGTTTCTTAAATTTGCTACTCTGCAGATGGCATTTATCTACCACTTTAGGACTTACATAGTTTAAGATAGCACCTGGATCAATAAAAATAGAAATAGGTTGATAAAAAATCATACCTTCACATTTGATCATGGTAGGTTGGTGTTCTGCTTGATGATAATCTAGAGTAGCGTTAATTTTGGCCATGCTTCTTGCTATGTCTCTAACTGTGGAGGCCTCTTGCATATTGGAAACTCGTTCTGTTATGGCCCTATGTAGGCAATTTTTATAATAATGCCATTCTCCACATCCCCAACACTGTTGGGGTTGTTTTGGTTTCTGGTCATTTACAGGTTTACTAAATCCCTCTGGTTGTCTATTATCAAAGTAAGCTATAGCTTTTCGCTAGTTCCATGGGAATTTGCTGAATGTTTTTTGTTGACTATTCTTGCCATTAGCATTTTTTATTGATCTACTTAAGGGTAAATTCCTTCCTTTTCTATTTAATAACCCTTTGGACCCTTCATTCTTCTACCTCATTTGTCGATAATAGATGTGGGATTTTCAAACTGCATCATCCATTGTTCTGGGATAGTCGAATTCTAATTTTTCCTTCATAAAATTAGGTAGGCTACTAATAAATCATTGAATTTTGGCTTTATATCATTGCATATGTAGAATGTATCACAATAAGGAAGTAAATTGATTCATGTAATCATCCATGGTCAAGGTGCTGAACCTTATTTCTTTGAATTCCTTTGCCTTCTTGTCATAGTACCGATCTATTAGATACTTATCCTTGAAATTCTTCTGAAATTCCTGCCACATAACTTCTTCCTCGTCAACCTTTCACACAATTTTGACTTCCTTTGACCAGAGGGTTGCCTTTCCCCTTAGTTGATAAACTTCCAGCCGAGCTTTAAGTTTCTTGGAGTATTTGTAAATCTAGAAGTTCTTCCTCATGTCAATTAACTAGGCTTCAACTGCTTCCTCAGATTCTCCTTCAAAGAGCAACGTTTTTTATCTTGTTAAATTCACTTTGTAATTTCATTTTTGGTTTTTTGGTCTTACGCTGGTCAGAAACTTTATTTGAATGTCCTTCCTCATATTCTCCGTGGTCGTCACTGATTCTACATTACCTTCAACATGATGGGTTGTTGGAGTCCTTTCCCTATCCTCTACACTGGGGTCCGATCCTCATTGATTTTGTTAGTTAGATAGACTTTTGAGGATTTGTTCTTGTTCCTGCCTCAGTCATTCATTGTCTGTCCTTAAACTAGTCATTTCTATAGGTAAGTGTTGAACTATTTTTAATAGAGAAGCATTGGCTTATTGAGACTCCTCTCCCAATTATATCGATATGATTGGGTTAGTCACCACGTACGTTGCTTCTGGCTAGTTTAATGTTCAAGAACTCCTTTAAATTTTTGCCTTTAAAGGTTTGATATTTGTCTATGTGTGCAAATCCACCATTACTGAGTCACAAGTTATAGTTTTATATATTAACAAATTCTTATATATATATATATATATATATATATGATATCTGTTATGTTCATATTGATCCCAGATGTCTCAGTGTGTGAACCTATCGCTCTGATATCATTTGTAACAAACTAACTATATACTATACATGTAAAAATAAAATTCCTTACTAATTATTGACATTAGGATGGTACCCAAGAGGGGTTAGATTTCGGTAGAGGTTAATGAGCTAGCACCCTATCTTTAAAATTGATCTGGCTAACATGCATCCGGAATCACCTCGCCATTAATGCAGATGGAACCCAATGTATGTACACTGACATAGCAACATTCAATTTAATTCTGAAGAGACTGGATGGAATAGTCTTGACCCCGGCAGCTGGTACCCTCCTCATCGTTGGATCGGAGAAGATCCACGGTCTTGGTGTCGTGATGATTACACTATAGGTTAACGCACTTTGCGATAAGGTGAGGGTCATTTGAGTTATGTGATGACATTATTGTTTGGCTCTGCAACAGAGAGTGACCTAGATGGTTATAAGGCACCAGCTCTCGTAAGGACCATATCTGCAAGCTTCGCATGTATCATGGAATAGAGCTAGACTCGTCAGTATCGTTTTATAGTTTTTCATTAAACCTCCTTCACTGATACATAACTAGATTCATCCTTCTCATGTCATGTAGCAAGTCAAATCGCTAATGGCTAGGATCTTTGCACTGAAGAATGCGCTCATTCACTTTGCGACCAGAGGTAACTTATTTATATATAATGATGAAATCTCAAGGTTTTATTTGATTTGAGGAAACCCTAATGGCAGTTGTGGCTCTGTCTGGTATCCTATGAATTCCATTGCTCAGCAACCTCCTTCGGGTAACTTGTCCTTTGCTCAAGATTTTATTACTAATTCTTTCCTTTCGATTTTATTTCTGTGTCTACTCCAATGGGTCTTTGGTTTGCAGGTATTTTAGGTTGTGGTATGATTTTTTGTGTTTCAAGGGAGATTTAGAATGAAACCCCTCTCTTAGAACATTTGTTGCGTTCGATTTTCAGGTTGATCCTGGCGATTGTGTTTTCAGACAATAAGCCTCACTACTTGAGGGACTGTACCATTTTAATCCATTAGGATCTTTTAAATCGTTAACATCAGCTAGAAATCTATGGCTACACTTGCATTACTATAGTTTTTATGGGTAAAAGAAGAATCCGTTAAAAAAATACGATGATATCAACTTGGAACTGTCGATAAGGGGTTTTGCAAAGTTTTGTAGATCCATAGTTCTTTTAAATTAATGTCTTGTATATATATATATATATATATATATCATGGTCATACCATTTTCAACACTTCGTTTTTTCATACTTGTGAAGTTTTGTTGCAACCAGGGTTTTATTTCCAGAGTTAGATTGGCCACCTAAAATATTGTATTCATCTCGTGGAGATTCACTATTTGATTTTTATGTTGAGTTATATATTTGAATTTTATGTTAAATTATGATTGTCTCTATCCTTTATGCCACACTTTTGGGGTAGCAATCCCTATATGTTTAATATATGATTTATTGTGGTAATATGTTTGTGATATTCTCCCAGAATCCCAACCGAGATCCATATAACCTTCACAATATTTATTTTTCTATTCTTGTTACTGTTGAATGAAATTTTTGTTGGAAGTTTGACAACGAATTATGTAAATTTGGTAAAAATGTAACTAGTTAGTTTTATACTGAAATAGCAGTTATGTAACGAAGGAGGCTTGTATAAAACTAGTGAATGCCCAAGAAATGTAATCGTGGAGAATCATTGTTGAATTAATAAAGATTCCAATCCCTAGCCCGTGGATGTTTCCTTGACACCCTGTCAAGGTTTTACCACGTAAATCTTGTGTGTTTATGCGTGTGTTTGAATTTCGTTTTTCAAATCTGTTATATGCTTTTCTTGGTCAATTTATAATTGAATTTGTGTAGTTTCTTTCCTCATTATTTCCCCTATTCAAACAAGAAATGGTATCCGAGCATTTGATTCATTAAGAAATTCTGATTCAAGGAGATAACCCATATGAAGCAGTTGTTGATTTGAAGCCGCCAGTTGAAGTGTCGGTGAGAGCTGGAATGAAAGAACGCTTGGTCTGATTGTCTGAATCTGTGAGAGCGGATTGCGTGAAGTGTTGCCCATCTCTTCGTAAGAAGAGAAGGAGATGTTGCGTGAAGTGTTGCCCATCTCTGCGTAAGAAGAGAAGGACCTGCTTTGTGTTAAGCCTCTGTGTAAGAAGGAAAGGATGTTGTTGTTGGCATGAGCAGTGTTGAGGGTGGCTGTGTGTCTGCAAAAAGGTGCATGAAGGGCGGTGTGGAGTCTGCAAGAGGAAGCTACATGGCTGAGGGTGGCCGCTGCTCTGTGCATGTGAATGGAGGCTACTGCTCCATTTGAGCAGAACTCTGTGTGAGTTTGTTTGTGAAACCTGTCAAAGAATTGTACCTGGTGAAGTGCAGCACTGTTGCGGCCATAGACATGCGTTCTGCAAGTTAGTCTGCAAAACGCATCGAAGGACTACACCTGGTGAAGGGCAACATTGTTGCAGCCATAGACCTACGTTCTGTGTGGAAGAGAACTAGAGGTAAGCGTGTGTGGGGTCTGCGCTGCTAAACCAGAATCCATCAAGGCAACACTACTACCGTTCGAGTGTTACCAGCACAGAGCTTGCGTGCTCCTAAAGGCCTGGCTTTCTTATCGCTAAAGGAATTCTTAAGATCAACAGATATGGATCCAGGTAATATTTATTAAATTTGAGAGAAATGTTTTCCAAGAAATTGTTTCTAGAAATTTGAATTTGGAGGGAAGAAAATCAAAGATATCCAAGAAATTTCTTTTTCCAGAAATTTGTGAAAGACAGAGGGGTAAAAATCAAAGGGGTTTTTCATTAATTTGAAAGTAAATTCTATTGAAGGGTTCAAGAAATTTATTTTTCTAGAAATTTGTGAAAGACAGAGGGGTAAAAATCAAAGGTTTTTTTTTCATTAATTTGAAATTAAAGTTTGTTGAAGGGTTGTTTTTTTTTAAAGGGAATTATTTTCTGAGTAGAAAGATTTTGTTTGGAAAAAAAAACCCTAGTTGAAAGACTAAATATTGAAACCCTATACTGAAAGAGTGAAACCCTAGGAGGAAAAATAGGAAAAATGGTGAATATGTCGAATGCAGAATTCAAGGTGGAGAAATTCACTGGCAAGAGCAATTTTTCCCTTTGTAAACTGAAGGTTAGGGATCTGCTTGTGCAACAAGGGTTGCAGAAGGCATTGGATGGGGAAACTAAGAGACCTACAACCATGACTACTTCAGACTGGGGGGACTTCGATGCTCGAGCTCTCAATACCATCCGATTATGCCTGGCTGATGAAGTTCTCTTCAATATTGTTGAATAGACTACAACTTCAGGATTGTGGGAAAAACTGGAAAAACTCTATATGACAAAGTCATTAACCAATAAAATTTATCTGAAAAGACAGTTATATAGTCTTTAAATGAAATAAGTTTCAAAAGTTGCAGAACATTTGAATGTTTTTAATACACCTATATGTCAATTAACATATATGGAAGTTAAAATTCAGGAAGAAGATAAAGCCATAACCTTGTTGTGTTCTCTGCCCAAATCATGGGATCACTTCGTAACTTTAATCAGCTTGAGCACTATTGTTTGAAGTTTGAATCAGTCGTGGGAGCTCTCCTATCTAAAGAAGTACGAAGGAAATTCAGTACTGAAAAAACTACATTAGAAGAAATGGTAGCAAGAGGACACTCAAAGGAAAGAGTAGAAAAACCAAGGGCATCTTCTAGATCTAAATCGAAGGGAAAGAAGTGTAAGGCAAAATGTTTGCACTGCAATAAAATTGGACACTTGAAGAAAGAATTTTGGAAATGGAAAGAATCCGATAACCCAAAGAAGGAAGCGAATCAGGTCGATTTAGGTACAATAGGCAAAGTTTTATCTGTTGAAGAATTATGTATGATAGATGAAACATCACTTGAATGTAATGTCCCTCAGGGTTTAGAAAGCTAGGTGTTAGACTCTGGTGCTTCTCATCACATGTGCGCACATAGAAATTGGCTTACTTCGTATGAAAATGTAAATGGTAGTTCTATGTTTATGGGTAATAATATGTCATGTCAGACTGTTAGGATGGGAAATATTAGGATTAAGATGTATGATAACATAATTAGAACATTAAGTAGTGTTAGACATGTACCTGATTTGAAGAAAATTTTGATTTCTTTGGGAGTGTTGGATTTACATGGTTATAAGTTTACGGGTCAGGATGGCGTCTTGAAAGCCTCTAAAGGAGCCCTAGTGGTTATAAAAGCAGAAAATGTTGGAAATATTTACAGGTTAAAAGGAAGTACTTAGGTTAGTGAAGCAACGGTTGCGTCAGAAAAGGAAGAAGCAGTACTCATCTATGGCATCAGCGATTAGGTCATATGAGCGAGAAAGGTCTTCAGATACTGATGAAATGTAAATCTCTTCTTGATATGAAATCCTTGAAGTTAGATTTCTGTAAACATTGTGCGTACGGAAAATAGTGTAAACAGAGATTTAAAGTTGGAAATCATAATGATAAAGATAGTTTAGACTATATTCATTCTGATCTGTGGGGACCATCCCCCGTTGTGTCATATAGAGGTGCTCTATATTTTTTAAAGTTTATTGATGACTTTTCCCGTAAAGTTTGGGTCTTTATGCTAAAAAAGAAAGTTTATGTATTCAATTTCTTTAAACAATTTAAAGCAATGGTAGAGAAAAGAATAGGAAAATCTATTAAATGTTTAAGAACTAACAATGGTGGTGAGTTCACTTCAATTGAATTTGAACAATACTGTAAGGATGAGGGAATTATTAGACACAAAACTACTGTTTATACTCCTCAGGAAAATGGTGTTGCATATGTATGAATTAGACTCTTATGGAAGGAGCCAGAAGCATGATCAACAATGCTAAATTTCAAAGGGAGTTGTGGGAAGAAGTAGTATCTACTACTTATTATTTAGTTAACAGATCACCTTCAGTAGCAATTAATTGTAAAATTCCTGAAGAAGTTTGGACAGGTTAGTCTTGTGATTATTGACATTTGAGGATATTTGGCTGTGATGCTTATTCTCTTATTCCTAAAAATCAGGGTTCGAAATTAGATCCAAAATCGAAGTGTTATGTCTTTCTTGGGTATGACTATGTAGTGAAAGGATACAGGTTGTGGGATCCTACATTGTCGAAGATAGTCATTAGTCGAGATATAAAATTTGATGAATCTTCTTTTTTAAAATCAAATCTTGAAAGAATTGAATAGGAACGAGTATCGCCAAATCAACGAGTTTAGTTGGAGGCTAGACCTTTTGGTGACAGTTAAAAGGAAGGAGAGACTTCTAGAGAAAAAGGTGTTGAAGACATAAAGGAAGCTGTTGAAGCTTCTGGACTAGTTCAAGTTTCTAAACCAGTTCACCAACCAGTTGCTCTAAGAAGGTCGACAAGGGAAAGAAAAACTCTCAAAAGGTATGAAGATTCTGCTTCATCTTTTGCTTTGATTACTGAAGATGCAAAAGCTTCTTGTTATCACGAAGCAGTAGATGATATAGATAGCGATAAATGGAAAACAGATATGGAAGAAGAAATGGATTCCTTAGCCAAGAACAATACCTGGGATCTTGTAGAGCTTCCTGAAGGGAGAAGTGTTGTTGGATGCAAGTGGGTCTTCAAACTGAAATGGAAAGTTGACGGAAGTATGGAATGGTATAAGGAAAGACTGGTAGAAAATGGTATTCTCAAGTTGAAGGTATAAACTTTCATGGGATTTTTTCTCCAATTGTAATACTTATTCCGATTCATACTATGTTGACACTAATTGTGTTACTTAATCTTGAGTTAGAATAGTTAGATGTTAAAACAACATTTCTACATGGTGATTTGAATGAAGAGATATATATGGAACAACTAGAAGGTTTTGTACAAGGTTGCAGCCAAATATTAGTTTGCAGGCTCAAGAAATCATTGTATGGTCTGAGGCAGTCTCCCAGACAATGGTACAAGAAGTTTGATTCCTTCATGGTGAGCCAAAACTTTATAAGAAGTGAGTATGATCATTTTGTATACTTCAAAAGTTTTAATGGCATATTCATTATGTTAGCTTTGTATGTTGATGACATGCTTATTGCAAGCAAAAGCATGGAAGAGATCAACAGGTTAAAGGCTCAGCTTTCTAGGACATTTGATATGAAGGATCTTGAAGTAGCAAAACATATCTTGGGCATCGAGATACACAAAGACAAGAAAAATGGTAAGCTTTGGTTATCACAGTAGAAGTATGAGGAGAAAATACTTGAAAAGTTCTCTATGAACAATGTGAAACCTGTTAATGTTCCACTAGCTTTCCATTTTAAGATTTCTTCAGTTTTGAGTAATAGAGCTAATGAAGAAAAGCAATATATGTCTCATGTACCATATGCAAATGATGTAGGCAACTTAATGTATGCGATGGTATCTACAAGACCTGACATTTCACATCCCATTGGAGTTGTCAGCAGGTTCATGGCAAATCCAGGTAAACAACATTGGCAAGCAGTGAAATGGGTGCTTCGATATCTAAGAGGCACAAGCGACCATTGCATCGTCTTTAATGGTAGTGAAGGATCAGTTTGCGGATATGTAGATGCTAACTATGTAGGTGCTTTGGACGAAAGAAGATCTACTATAGGTTATGTCTCTACTCTTGCGGGTGGAGCAATTAGTTGGATGTCAAAACTTCAAGAAACAGCTGCATTGTCCACTACCGAAGCAGAATATATAGCTGCTTCAAATGCCAATAAAGAAGCAATCTAGTTAAAGGGTTTGCTTAATGAGATTGGAAGGATGCAGGAGAAAGTGAATGTACTTTGTGACAGTCAAAGTGTTATTCATTTGGCTACAAATCATGTTTTTCACAGCAGAACCAAGCACATTGATGTAAGGTATCATTTTCTGAGACATGTGATCGATGGCGGAAAAGTAGCTCTTCAAAAGGTCCATATGCGAGAGAATTGTTCAGACATATTCACAAAGCCAGTTATAGTAGAGAAGTTGCGATGGTGTTTAACTTCTCTTGGCTTGCAGAAAAGATGATGAATGGGCATGGGAAAGGGATTAGGAAAATTGTTGTTAAGGTGGAGTTTGTTGGAAGTTTGACAACGAATTATGTAAATTTGGGTAAAAATGTAACTAGTTAGTTTTATACCGAAATAGCAGTTATGTAATGGAGGAGTCTTGTATAAAACTAGTGAATTCCTGAGAAATGTAATCGTGGAGAATCATTCATGAATTAATAGATATTCCAATCCCTTGCCCCATGGATGTTTCCTTGACACCATGTTAAGGTTTTACCATGTAAATCCTGTGTGTTTATGCGTGTGTTTGAATTTAGTTTTTCAAATCTGTTATATGCTTTTCTTGGTCAATTTATAAATGAATGTGTGTAGTTTCTTTCCTCATTATTTGCCCTATTCAAACAACAATTTCAAGGCTTCTACCACTTGTTTTGTACTTTCCTAGTACCACCAAAATAGATAAATGCTTCATAATTTCTAAGAATTGATAGGATGTCTACTCTAGTTTTATTATTCGAGGAGCTCTTCAAAACAATTTATATTCAAATAGTAAACAAGAACCTTATTCATTATACTGTAATTCATTCTTATACTATTACTTATATAGTTGGTGCATTCTTTCTATTACTCTGTAGTGGTTAAAGATTCCTTAATGTCATTACTTCAGTTATGCATCAATGTCTACAATAATATGGACATGCTAGGAATATAGAAGAAAGCATTATATACACATTAACCTTTAACGACATTCTTAAAGTAATTAATTTGAATGCTAAATATTTAACTACACTATACAAAAACAATTAATCTTTCTTACTAGAAATTATTTAACTACTTTTTCCTCTTCTAAATATAAACATCCAATTATTTCTCCATTTAGAATGTCTCAACTCCTATTAGTGGATGAGGACAATTTGGTACCTTGGATGAAGATAGTCTAGTACCTTGGGCAACAGGGATGAGGACAGTCTAGTACCTTGGGCAATAGGACTGTGTCTAGCCTGAAGTGGATGAGGACAATTTGGTACCTTGGATGAGGATAGTCTAAAACCTTGGGAAACAGGGATGAGGATAGTTTAGTACCTTGGGGAACAGGACTGTGTCTAGCCTCAAGTCTTGTACCCTTCGACTGTTATCCACAAATTTTTCCCACTGGCTAATTTATCCATCTCAAGAAGATTTTCCACAGTAAGCCCTTTTTCTCTTATCTAATTTATCCATCTCAAGGAATATTTTCCACAGTAAGCTCTTTTACTCCTATTTTCCAACCACTTCCAAGGTTCTGTCATTTCCTTTTTAAAGGATCATATGGAAAACTGCTTGTAGCTACATTTTTAGGAGTTATTAAACTGATTTTTTTTACATCTAATCAATTTCTTTTAATTAACAATTACCAGTAATCAATGTTACAACATAATAAAGAAGAAAAGCTTCATCGTAAATAGTAAAGCTTGGTAATAAGTAAATTTTGAGCATCATTTGGTGTTACATATTACCATCAAATGTCTAAATTATCTATTTATTTTTCTTACTATTAGATTTACAAATGTTGTTTATCCAAAAAAAATGTTGAATCAATATGAATCACAGAAGCCTACATTCATAAATAATTTATTTATTTCTGTTAACCTAGAAAGAAAGAGATGTTTTAATGTCCCGTTATGTTATAAAAGTAAAAATAAAAAATAAAATATCTAACAATTTTGGTTATTAATAACTTTTTTTTTTAAATCAAATTATATAAAAAACAAAAAACAAAAACTTGAAAAAATAAAATAAAATTAATTAATTAAATTAATAAGTATTAGCATGCCTAGATGCATTATAAATATGGATCTATGAGGCTACAAGAGGAGTCAAATCTCTCAAGGTGAAAATATTTCCTATTTAACTTATTTGGTTAGGAAGAATAATAATAAATTCTCCCAATGATTTTAAATGAGCTTAATTAATTCTTTTGCAAGTTTTACAATTTAAAGGAAATAGAGCTTTTGAGGTAAACTTGACTTGGTAAAGACCTCTGCAGCAAACTCTGGTAGTGATGTTGTACTATAATGTTTAAAATTTTGACTAAGTGAAATTACATAAATCTAAAATAAATTAAATTAAATAAAAATTAAAATTAAAATGGCCATGGTATTGAGAAACCATGGTATTCATTTGGAATATAGCCTATTTGAAGGGAGAAATTAGTCTAGCCTAGATCCATATTTACTCTAGATCTTCCAAGATCCATCTTAACTCGAGTTCCACTAAATGCCTAGAGGGATCAAATCTCTTGATACACAAACCTCTTCTAAAGGGAAAAGTGATTTGATTCTTGGTAGATCCAGAGTTAAGATATGTTGCTCCTATGCTCAAATGAATATGAACCATCTTGTATGATCAAATGAACATGAACAATGATGTCCAATGATGTTTTTACACACTACCGTTTCTTTAGGTTTCAAAATTAGTTGACCCTCATGATCACAAGGGGTATAAGCAATGGTGTCTTTAAACACCACTACTTCTCTAGGTTTGTGATCGCAACAATCTATATTTTAATGTTTCATTCTTTTATTCCTGCTCCATAGACTTTGTCATTTTCTTTTGTCCACTAAAATAGATACTAGTATTTGGTTCTCGTTAATTTAGTCTTATTTTCTTAATTTATCCCTTTTACTTCCTCCATGGTATTGATTAAATTATTTGAGGTTATTTAGTGGATTTTTGAGTGAAGTATTTTTATTTAAGGCTCTAAAAAAATTATGAAGACTCTTTTATCTAATATCTTTCAATCCTTATTAATTAATATTCTCTATTTGAAGTTTTTTTATGGGGAAATCTATTTATATTTTAAAGTGAAACTATTTACTATGTTTTGTAATATTTTATTTTCTCTTAATTAATGTTTTCTCTTACTTTTCTCTTAAATGAAAAAAGTTAATAATTATGATATTATTATTTTTTTGGATTATTTCATTTTATTGAATTTTTTTAATTGATTGCGATTATTTTAATTTTCCCATTTCATGATAAACTTTTTTTACATTCCATAAATAAGTTAATTTTTATTTTTATATTATAAACAATTATGATTTCTTTTCCCTTTTAATCACAGTATGGGGTGGGATAAGGTGATGAGTCATTCTCAGCCATGATATAAAAAATGAGATGAGTAAACATGGAGTTATTCAATTCAATATTTGTTGTGCTTGGAGATTCAAAATTTGTTAACCATCAATTTATTCATGGGTATTTGACTAAGGATTGAAAGTTGAGAAGCATTATTGATATTATGTGGAATGTGGAACCAACCTTTTGTACTATTAGTTTCTTTCATGTATTGAGAATAAGAAACAATTTTGGGAGAGATGGTATGGAGCCAAATGTAGCTAATAAAGGTGTAAATTGGGACTAGGATTAGTAAAGACAAATGATATTCCTTCCCTCGTAACTATTCCTTAAAATATATAGCATATGAATAGTATCTAAAAATTAAGATTCATTTTACTGTAACTATATTAAAATTTAATTGATAAGCACATTAAAAAATAATACTTACAATAAACTTAGTGTATAACAAGTTTTTTAACAACTGATATTAACTAACATTTTACCATGGATTCTATTACATTATAAATACACTTTGTTACAATATCATGGGCCAATACCACATGCTCAAAAATTATATCTCATTTTACAATAAAAAAATATCACCATCAAATGTCTAAATTATATTAAAATAATTTAGACCTTTCATGGTGAAAATTTTATTTACTTTTATTACATTTAGATTTATGAATGTGATATATTAAAAAAAATAATCTTGAATCAATATGAATCACAAAGCCTACATTGAGACAAGTTATTTTTTATTTATTTTTTATAACATTTTTTATGTTAGCCTTGTAATGGAGAGATGTCATAATGTCCCTTTCTGTTATAAATACAAAAATAAAATAAATCTAAAAATTTTAATTATTAATTAAAAAAATTTGAGTCAATCAAATTAGATAACAAATACAAAATAAAAATTTGAAAAAATAAAATAAAATAATTGTTAATTATTAACATGCCTAATATGGATCTATGAAGCTCCAAGAAGGGTAAAATCAATAAAATAAATCTAAAAATTTTAATTATTAATTAAAAAAATTTGAGTCAATCAAATTAGATAACAAATACAAAATAAAAATTTGAAAAAATAAAATAAAATAATTATTAATTATTAACATGCCTAATATGGATCTATGAAGCTCCAAGAAGGGTAAAATCAAGGGAGTTGTCTATAATGCGACTTTTTGGAGATTCCGGTGACGGAATCCAGCGGAAGAAATGAGGTTAAATCTTGATTTTTAGCAGTTAAAATGGTTTTTTAACTGCATATTTGGATTCAGGGCCCTGGAAAACCCCTGGGAGCCATTGATTGTGCAGAAACTAGCTATCAAACTTGGGATTCCAATGAATTGCTGCCGGATTTTGACCGGAAAAATCCGCCGGAACGGCTTTCAAAAAGTCACGTTATAGACTACTGCAAAATCAAGGTGCAAACATGTCAATATGTTTTGCACTTAATTATTTCGGTCAAGCTCTAGGTATATAAGAACCCATGGTTTTTACCATTGTATTTACGTGAAATATAACATATTTAAGGAAGAAAGTCTAGAAGTTAAATTGGTTGTGATGGACCAATATGGTAGTGATGTTGTAATGTAATGTTTAACATTTTGACTAAGTCCAATTAAATAAAATTAAAATAATTAAAATAAATAAAAATATTAATAAGGAATTTAGACTTCTGTGATCCATAACATTGTTTAGAGAATTTTTGGCGAAATCACATAAATGATCTTTTGTTGACGCGTTTCGAACCAACCAGTGTTGTTTTGGTTCAAAAGGCGTCGACAAAAGATTATTTATGTGATTTCGCGTGAAAATCTCTAAAAAAAATTAATGTTATGTAAAAAATTTAACTTGGTCAAAAAATAAAATAAAAATAACCCTATAGAAATAAAATAATAATAAAAATAAAAATGGTCCATGCTATTGAGAACCCATGGTATTCAAGTAGAATGTAGCATATTTAAAGGGTGAAATTAATCCACCCTAGATCCATCTTAACATCAAACAAGCCCATAGAGGGATCAAATGTTTTGATAAACAAACCTCTTTGACAGTGAAAAGTTTGATCCCTGGTAGATCGGAAATTAACATGAATCTAAGTTGATACTATGATAAGATGAATATGAGCAATGATGTCTTTACAAACTACTATTTCTTTATGTTTCAAAATAAATTGGTCCTCATGATAAGAGGCATATAAGAAATGGCCACTTTACTCACCACTACTACTCTATGTTTGTGATCACAAAAATCTGCATTTTAAATTTTCATTTTCTCATTTGTACTTCATTCACTTTGTCATTTTATTCCATCGACTATAATATGTGCTAGTGTTTGGTTCTCATTAGTGTTTGGTTCTCATTCGTTTAGTATAATTTTCTTAATTTATCCCTTGGTCTTCCTCCATGGTATTGATTAAATTATTTGAGGTTATTTAGTGGATTTTTGAGTGAACAATATTTTTTATTTAAAGCTATAATTTTTTTATGAAGATGTTTTCATCTACTATCTTTCAATATTTATTAATTAATATTCTTTACTTGAACCCTTTTTATTGTGAATTTTTTTAGGTGAAGCTATTTACTATGTTTTGCAATATTTTATTTTCCCTTAATTAATGTAATTTTATTTTCTATCCAAGAAAAGTATAAATTTCCGACTACTCTTAGTAATTTCAAATATCATTCCTTCCCTCATAATTATTCTTTAACAATGTCTCTCCTATGTAGTTTAAATTGTGGTACAATTATTTTGTACAATCTATATCTCTAATAACCTTATGTTCTTTAAGATAGTAAAGTTAAAAATTGTCCTGAAGTGATAGGTATAACTAGCATTGAAAGATTTTCATTATACTCATCAAATCCACATACATATTATCCATATTTTGATTTAATCTTAACTATTAAGCCCACTCAAATTGTATACAATATTATTATCATGGCTAAAAAAGTAAAAGAAATCATATTATTTTTCATCAATAGTATTATTTTTTTCTTTTTATTATAGATTATTATGATTAAAAAAAAAACTTTTTTCCCTCTTAATTAAGTTTAGTTTATGTAGTTGAATAAAATTATTGTGATTCTCCTCATTAAATTACTTCCAAATTCTATAATTTTAAAAAAATATACTTTTTATGGAAAGTTGATCTCTATAGCATTTTAGTCTT
>APFE030799271.1:116057-177248 GCA_000404065.3 Pinus taeda
AAGGTCTCATTTGGAAATGACACCCCTGCACTCATAAAAGGTAAAGGTTCTGTTCAATTGAAAGAAAAGGTCAAAGCTAGAAATGTTATGTATGTTGATGGCTTGAAGCATAATCTATTGAGTGTCAGTCAGATGTGTGATCAAGGAACTGACACTCAATAGGTTATGCTTCAAGCCATGGTCTTTTCTTGGGTGGCAAGTGATGGTCTTTGTTATGTTTGCAACTTTATTATTATTGGAGTCTATTGGAGGTTTTCCAATTTCTGCTAAAGCTGTATGAATTTTTATGTCTTTCTAGGTAATAATTGGCTCACAAGAACTCAAGGCAAACCATGCTATTAAGCAAATTGTGGAGATTGTTTCTGAACATGAGAAGTATACAAGGTGCAGTTTATCCTTCCTAGGTGCAGTTTATAGTATATACTGACTATCGTTTTTCTTTTTAGATGTGCAAATGCACCGATGAACTAAGACATTTCTCTTTCAGGTTAATACATCTCTTAGAGGAGATCATGGATGGCAACCACTTGCTTATCTTTTTGGAAACTAAAAAAGGTTGTGACCAAGTTACTAGGAAACTTCGTATGGATGGATGGTCGGCACTATCAATTGATGGAGATAAAAGCCAAGCTGAGAGAGACTGGGTCTTATTAGAATTTAAGGCTAGAAAGAGCCCTATTATGACTGCTACCAATGTTGCTGCACGAGGGTTAGGTATGTAGAAATTGATGTACTAAAGAATCGAAAGTTCACTTTTTGTACACCAGAATGTTTACAAGGTTGTTTTTTATTACCTATTCATGGTTCATCTCTTTATTTTTTAAAATAGAGGAGGTTGATTATAGGACCAGCTATGTAGATTCCAAACTTCTTGCCTTTAGCTCTAGGAGCTGAATTGACATGTTATTGGGGATTAGAAATAAAATTATTTGATATTTTCAGTGAGTTGATCATTACAAGTTGGGTGGAGGGGTGCAGAAATAATGCATTGATTGAAATTTAGGGGGTTGATCTTTTCAAGTTGGGGATTCTAGGCTGCTAGTGGTTATTCTGAAGCATGGATTGTAGCTTGGCGATGGTTGAATACAACTCGTATGTTTGATGGCAGGTAACCTCGTTGCCACCGCCATTGCTCTGGTCCAAATTTATGGAGCTGGCTTTCTAGTGCAACCTGATTGGCTTTTGCAGCATGTGACCTTTCTCCCGTACATGGCAGATTTTGTTGTAGTCTACTGTCAGATGGCAAGCCTTTCTCCGACTGTGTAATAGGAATTGCATTATTGAAGCATGGTTTCTTATTTCATGGTTATTGTTCTATTCTTTTTTCTTGCATATGGACATTTCATTAGGGCCATACCTATATCACCCAATTGGATCTCTTGGGAAACATAGAAAGCCAATACTATTAAATCAGGCTTGTAGTCTGAGAGTTCATTTATGCATGAGGTATATTCTTATGTTAGGTGCAAGGATAGAATATACTACATCTATTGCAAAATATAACATTTTTCTTCTTAGTAATAGAGAGAGATGACCTATTTTCCATCTGGTGATCATTATTGGTGCTTCTTTTACTTACAAGATAGAGATGCTTGTAGTCCTCTCTTATTCTATATATGCATGTATCAGCCATTCACATTGATTATTTTTGGGCATCAATTATATCCATGTAATTATTTTCTTCCTCATGGCATAATGCTTTGGGTATGAACTACAATTGACGATCTTGTACAAATAATATTGAGTTCTTGAATTGCATTAATTAGTCATGTGTACTTGTACAACTATGATGATATGCTTAGGCCCTCTTATTATATTTTGATTACAAGTCCAGTTTGATCTTTTGACACATTCTCTGTTCCATTAGACAAATATCAATTTTACGTATTGTTTTAAAATTTCATATCATTAATCATCTTATTTTTTTCCACCTGTCAGGCCGTCAAATGATAAAGCATACAAAGAAGCTAGTTGAAGAAAGGTTCACAATAGTTGGTGGTTACCAATACAATGCTGAGGTAGGCTATTATTTAGCAACTAAAGGCATTTGTAACCTTTGAACTGGATCAATAATGACAGGAAGTACACTTGTTGTATTGGCGATAGTCCAAGTTTTTGAAATCATAATGGGTGTTCTGATCCTAACAAAGATTTCTACTGTAAAGCTTGATATTATATTTTTATATTTGAATCTTGGTTGTATATGGAGATACAGATTTAGTTATGATACAATTTGGCCAGATGCTTATTACAAAATGGATACTAAAGGTGACAAACCTGATCTTTTTGTTTCAAAGATAGGCCTTAGTGTTTGTGAAGGCTCAAAATGCTCTTAGAAAAATAATTTATTTGATGCCTTCTTAATTATAAAATATTCCCGATCTTTTAAATATTCCATATCAACAGGCATTGAAACAGTGTGAAGGGACAATTGCCTACTAGTGAAGAACTTGGTTACAAAGTGCCTTCACAAAATACTCATTGATCGTGACATACCTGGTGCAGTGCAGTATGTCAAGAACACTATTTCTGACTTGTTAATGAACAGAATGGATTTGTCACTTTTGGTGATAACTAAGGTGAGAACAATGAATCCTTCTGCATGTTTATGACCAAATTTGTTTGACCATTTGTTACTTTTGAAATGGAGAAACTATGATAGGGGGAAGAGGAGATTTACATTGCGAGCAAGTCACTTATTACATATTCCTGGTTTCAAGTGTTAGAAGTATATACTATATTCCTACTTTGGGACATTTCACATGATTTTACAACTTTTAACTTTACTTAAATTCTCATAAAATCCTGAATTTTTCAAATAGCTCTTTAACTTATATGCATCCATTTATATTATTATTCTTTTGATATACATGTAATTACATATGGCTTTGGAAAATGAACCTAATTTACATTGTATGTCATTTTCTTCATTATATATATGAATTTGAGATCTTCGTTTTTACAGATTTGAAAGGTTGTCAAGGAGGTCATGACTGCTTAGGTATAGAAGGTGTGCTTTGGGTAAGCCTGGGCTCCTTTGTATCCAATTTTAAAATTTATATGCCTTACAAGCTGTTTGGATTTTAAACACGTTGGATACTGGATTCTAATTTCTTGTCATAAGATTTTTAAGTTTGAAGTGGCATAATTTCTTTCACAGAAGGTAAATTCAGATAAGTATCAAGGTCTAAATTTTCATGCAGAACTAACCACACATTGGTTACAAACCAGCTTATTTCTGGGGGCTTTAATATGCAAGTGGCCTTGGCAATTTTCAAATGCATAACCATGGCAACATAACTTACGTAAAATCATATCTGTGTATCGATGCCATTTGACTATAAGTGGCACATGTGTCTCGGGCACTTCGTGCGATGTCAAGCACATTATTTCCCCAACAGTATTGGACCATAGCGATAGGCCTCTGGAGTTTGAGCTGTTTACCTTAACATCAACTCAGATATTTTATTTCGCTATGTTTCTTACAACAGTTGGAACTACGAAGTTGCATGAATGTTGTGAATCATGGCATTCAGGATGGTGGCCCTTGAAGAGCCTTATGTGGATTGCTCTCATGGTGATCCCCTTTTTTATTCCATCTGCTTTTATTCAATTCTATGGTGAGTTTACTTAAAATGATTCTCAGCAATCTATTTCAATACCAAATTTGGTTCAAATTAAAAAAAAATTACTCTGTTTCTGCTTAAATTAGACAGGTTTCATGACTTTGTGACAAATTACAATTAGACATCAAAATTGCCCAAACATGGACTTCATAAAATGACATATCATAAACTAACGTCCTTGTAACTATTGATGCAGGTGAAGTTGCTAGCTTTGGTGCCAGGTATGCTTCTCTTCTTTCACTTTTTTTGGATACAATGTGCCTTTTAAGTACACAAACAATCTGCTTGGATAAATTAACTTCTCGAGAATCAATTTTACATTTTCTGATTTATAGAAAACAGTTGATGACAAATCTAGGGGTGGGGGTTAGTGATATTTTCATGCATTGTTTCACTAGTTCAATGATATCTAATAGATCCCCCATATAGCAATCACCTACATCATCAAAATGTCTCCCTACATTCTATACTTGGAAGGGATTCAGTCAATATTTACTACTAGCAATGGGAGGAAGAAGTGTCAAGGGAGGCTCTTATACAATTGAAGAGAATCAAAACATGACAATATATAATATATCTGCATTTTTAATCTCATGTTAAGAAAAATTGATTACTGTTTAGCTGCGGCAGAAACGAATGTTTGCAGGTCATATCCTTTATCAAGGCTATCATCATATTCTTAAGGGAATTGTTGTTTCCCTGTGCTAACAATCTCTTTGTTGAGTCAGGGTCTGACAAAGACTACAGATGACTATGCAGTCAAGGCAGGACACATGGAACTAGCTGAGCACATGTAGAAGGTAAATACTGGAAATAACTTCTCAGAACAAGTATAATGAATGGTGCAATGCCTTCTTGTTCCATTTCAATCCTATCTCTTTATTTTTATTACTGCAGTGCATCTAAAGACTCTTGTAATATTTTGCTTTTTTATTGACAATGAGTCCATTGTTGGACTTTTTAAATTGATGTCGTGTTTTAAAGCCAAGCTACCCCTGGTTTACAGGGATGGTGCAACTGCTCCAACTGTGGGTGATCGTGTTCCATATGTCATCATAAAGGCTGCAAAAGGTGCCAAGGTAATAATTAACCCCTTCTGTGCTCAGCATAAGTCTCGATATTGCACTAAAAAATGGTTATTTTAATTATTTTCTTATGTTTTATTTGGAGGCATAATTTACAAAGGGATTATGGATATAATGACTAATGTGTTTACTTGGGCTAAGGCATATGAGAAATCTGAGGATCCAATTTACGTACTGGATAATAACATCCCTATTGATCCACAATATTATCTGGAGAATCAACTGAGCAAGGTGAAAGACCAAAGCATCATCACTTGCAGTTTATGCTCTTTTCGAAAGTTTCACCAGTGTTTCAAATATATCTTGATAGATAGTAATTATTTCTAGCTAAGTGTTTTTCATTAGTGCCTGTTTTTGCTCTGTAGCCGCCATTGAGAATATTTGAGCCCATTTTGAAGAATGCAAGAAAGGAGCTTCTTCATGGTAGTCACACACGAGAAATTTCCATATCAACTCCTTCAAATAGTGGAATTATGAAATTTGCCGAGAAACAACTCAGTTGTATTGGTTGTAAAACACCTATCAGGTATTTAGTAATACAAGTAGAGGGTGTCCTGCATGTGGTTTCCTTGCTTATAGTAGTGCACAATTGAGAGTAACTATTATTTCAGTTTGGCGCTTCAGAAAGCTACTAGGGTTCATCTTTTTGATGTGGAAAAATCTATGAGGTTGCATGATTCCATGTCTGCTCTCCTTGTAAGAAACTGTCTATATTTCTTATAATAAGAATATCTGGTTAGGTTGCTTCATACTGAAATTCATGATGTTACCTGATTTCATGTTGCGATTACAGCAAAGAAGGCCATAAACTTTGTTCACATTGTAAAGGAAGAGAAGCAAAATTGTATTAGAAAACAGTTGCAAATGGTAAGTTGGTCTTCTGATACCATTACTCTTTATTTGGAGAATTTAAAGTAGGCCCTGTGTCTATTTTTCTCACCTAGATTTTCTATCATATGATACTAATATTTGATCAATGTCAGTGAGGGAATTAGAAATGGTCTTTGGTAAACTATGGACACAATGTCAGCAGTGCCAAGGCTCTCTACACCAAGATGTTCTTTGCACAAGGATTTTGAATGCTATATTTCAAGTATTACATTTTCATAACATGATTTAAATTTACATTATGGATGTATTTTGTAACATTTGTGTGATCATGTATTTGTTTTTAATTAATAGGATGTTTTTTTTTTTTTTTACAATTACTATCTCTTTTATACTTACATTGACGTCCTATCCTTATTACAGTCGTGACTGCCCAATATTTTATTGTAGGAAGAAAGGTCAGAAAGACCTAATTGAAGCAGAGGTACAACTAGAGCGCTGGCAGTTTTGAGGATGCTGCCTGTGTAGCTTGTAATTTTTTGTATTATCGAATATTTTTGTTTTCCTGAATTTTCTCTGGTGTATGTTTCTCTGATTTAATGGACCAAGGAATTTATTTGGTCCCTGAATCAGGATGAGCATGGTTTATTTATTGTACAGTAAATTCCCTGAATCAGGATGAGCATGGTTTATTTATTGTACAGTAATTGTCAATTCCTTGTTATTTAATGTTAACCAGTTCGATATATCTTTTCTCCCTCCAAATGAGATGGAGAAAAAGTCAAAATGGATACATACTTCCCAAGGCACACCCTATAAATGCAATGTGCACGCATATCCCAAATTTTAGGAGAGCACACACTATAAAACATAGATCTATAGGCTTACATATGTATATCCAGACATGCATATCGTTGAATGGATGAATGGATGGATAGGTAGATAGAGATGGATACACAAATAGATTGGCAGGAGAAAATCTGAGACAATAGTTTGAGCAGATTTTTTTTTTTTAAATAATTTTTTTTAGTCTCTCTAGAGAGACAATAGTTTGAATTATGGACATTTATTTATTTTTAAATAATTTTTTATATTGTCTAGAGAGACAATAGTTTGAATTATGGACATTTATTTTGTTTAAATAATTTTTTATATTGTCTCTAGAGAGATAATAGTTTGAATTATGGACATTTAATCTTTTTTAAATAATTTTTTTTATTGTCTCTAGAGAGACAATAGTTTGAATTATGGACATTTATTTTGTTTAAATAATTTTTTATATTGTCTCTAGAGAGATAATAGTTTGAATTATGGAATTGTCTCTAAAAAGACAAAAATGTAATTGCCTCTAAAGAGACATAAACGAAATTGTCTCTAGAGAGACAAATCAAATTATCTTTATAGAGACAATAATAATACGTGTTCTATAGTTTCTTTATAGAGACAAATTTTTGAGACATTATATTTTGAGACACCCACTTAGAGACAATATTTAAGACAATACACAAGTTTTATTTTGTTTTAAGTTAAGACAATTGACTCAAATATTGTCTTAAAACCTCCCTACATGTAGTAGTGTAGTTAGTTGCTCTCTTCATCTATTTATTTCATTGCCTAGATTGTATTCATCATCTTGTATTCAGGATGAACCACACTAATTTGTTTGAAACACGTCTACGAGATTATCTCCTATGTGATTTTTTCCGAAAGATGTTATGATGCTCATCTTCTAAAACTCATACATTGTCAATCTCATTTTCCTCCTTTTGTCACTACCATTATAATATAGTAAGTGATACAATTTCTAAACTATTTGTTGGATATATTTTAGCAATTCATTTTTTCCCTGTCACTATTTTCACAACCTAATAAGTGGTTTGTAGTTTTCAAGTACTCTCTCACAAATCCCAAGGGATTTCAATTACTCTCTCACAAATCCCAAGGAATATATTTTTAATAAAATGGATTAAGAATTCAAATAAAATAGCATTCTTAAAATAGAGAATTGTTGGATTTTCAATAAGAAACATTCAATTGAAAAAATCTTATCCTGTCTCATAGTCCATTTACAAATGAAATTAAATATAACTGTTTCATCCAAGTGTTTTATATTATTCTTCAGCTATTCTCTTTTACAAAATCCAAAAATACATTTTTAATATATTGTATAATTAGAAATTAAAGGAGAAAACATGCAGCATAGATTCCGTAATGTACTTGAACTAAACATATCAAACTGCAAAAAAAAATATTCTTAGGCTTGCATGCCATGGTGATTTATGAAGGTGTTCATGTTCTCACATAATCGCCTTATAAAGTTTATCTCGTTTTTACTTTTTGCATAAATATGTGCATGCTTAATCTTATAATACCTTTTTATTCCTCTTGGTGTACCATCATCGATGCATATATATTTATTTTATTCATTATCCCACCTGATATAACCTAAGCATGGAAAATCTATAATATGGTGACTGAACCCTTTCCCCCTTCCCCATTGTTAATGTAGAACTACATACAATTATCTACCTAGGGAGAAGTAACTACACCGTTACCCTATCCAAGGTGAGTATTGGTTTTCCAGTCGTGAAGGCTCAGCAAGGGAACCAACTTAATGCTAATAGGAGATTTGGAGTGAGTTGGAAATCTCCATGTGACCTCCTTTCCACACGTGTGCTCCATGTGACCCTATGCACTTGACCTTTGTCCGACCATCAGCTCATAAGAAATTGATCAACCTCCATGTCAGATTAGTCCATGTTGGTGGGGTACATCAAGGATCAGGTATCCATGTTTATTTTCTGGAGGTGCCATCTATAGTTTCTATTCATCGGCCTCTCATCCATGGCTCAGATAGCTTCCTCCTAACCGTAGCTAGTCTTGGTGCCTCAAATTCCCATTTTATCACATGTCTCCTATTATCTTTTCTCTTTGATAGCAGCAACGTTCCTCCTCCCAGACACCGTGCTCTCACTTGCACCCCTGCCCTTCATGATGCCACCCGTCTCTGGTTTTGTTTGGAACCACAGCAGAAAGGTTTGGCACTCAGGTTTCAAGCACGCATGGTCTCAAGGCTTCCCTCAGGTTTACCATCCTTGGTTCATGATTGCGGTTCCATCCTTTTTCCTCGGCGTGTCATGAATACCAAAGGTAACCGGAGCATCATCCAGGTCAATGGAACAACGCCGACTTTCTCTATATCCTTTTGACACAGAGTAAGGTAAGGATAGTTGTGACATTATAGTTGTATTTACTCAGTAATTTCGTGACCTCGATTTTACGGTTTCACTCATGTCTATTTGTTGTGGTCTTCAGAGTGCAGAAGCAACACAAGGTATCGTCTAGGGTACCAAAATCATTCCTCTTGGTCTTTCACCTCTTCCGTCTGCAGCGCCCAAGTTTTCCTGCTATGCTACTCTCAACATGGTTTCTATTGTACCCTACCGATCCCATTTCACTGTACCGACTTAACTCGACTGCTCTTCCTCTCTTCTCAAGTAGGTCGAACGTGACTCTGCTTCGACTTCTCCGACCACGTAAAGGTTTTCTCTGTTTCCGGTTTTTTTTTATTATTATTATTATCCATTGTCTGCATCCGTATTTCGATGTTCGGGATTTGTCTTTATTGTAATGTCTCTTGGTTGTGAATTCTCGTTAACTCTGAGATCTTTCCCTATGTTTCATTACAGCTATAGTTGGTATTGATAGTTCACTTGGGCTCATACCAGGTGCCACCTGGATTATTTCACTTTAATTTTCGTTTGGATGATTCCAGGTTGGTCTCATTAAAATTTTGAACTCCTAACCAGAATGGAGTCTGTTTCATGAGAGTTGATTCTCCTTGTTTACCATTCTGGTTTGTTTGCCATGAAAGGGAAAATCATTGGCATACTAGCTCTTCATTACAATTTAATGGAGTGTGTATCAATTTCAGGAAAGGAGTTAGGGTGCCTTCCTGTAAATTGGCTCAAATTCCTCTTAGTTGTTCCAGTTTGGCTCAAGGATAGGTAATTCTCAAGTTATATGTGTGAGGCATTGCGAATTATATATTTTATTTGTTTATATCTATATGAGTCTTATGAGACTCTTAGAATGCATGATGATGAAAGTTTTCTAATATTTTTCCTAGAGTGATGAGATCATGAACTCAGTGAGAAATCTCGGTGATGAAATAAAATATTTTATTATTATTGAGAAAATTCTAAGATTTATAATTTGAAAGTCTCTGTAATTGAAGAAATGCAAGATTTTCAAAATCTCATTATTGAACAGCTCCATGGGATTCTAACAACCTATGGAAAGAGAAAAATGGGTCCATTAGATATAAGATAAGAAGCATTAAAAACTACATACAAAAGAAAGGAAAAATAAGAGCTTAAGGAAATAGGTTACATTTCATATGAAGAAGAAGCAAATTTGTGAAGAGACTTTAGGTTGGAACTGGAAATTTTAGAGGTGTGCTTCCTTTGAAATGTTTTTCTTGTGGAACTAAATGTTAAATTAAGGTTTGATAAGAAGGAAAAAATTATACTCAGAAGATAGTGAATATTCTTCCAATAACTAGGGTGATGAATCTAATCAAGATTGCCAATTACTTAAGGCATTTGAAGAAAAATGTGTACATGAATCTAATCATGTTTTTATGGATGTTCTAGAAGAAAAAGATATTTGTATGTATAAATAAAATACTTTTGTTGAAGAAATAACTTACCTAAAAGTCCATCTAGAAGAAGCTAAATTAGATAAAGAATTTTTTAAGAAACTGGTTCTATAAAAGGAAAGCCACTATGAAAAAATAGAACTTGAAATAATGTGTCAAAGAAAAGAACTCGAGAAAAATAGGGCTCTAAATCTTAGATTTTATAAATGATATAAAACTTTAGAAGAATTCATCAAAGCATAATTATATCCCCTAATCAAAACAAGTATTGCATATAATTCAAATGTTGAATCATAAAAAGCTCTAAAATATTATGAAGCAATTACATGAAGTTACGCCAATCTAGTAAAAGGAAGTACATATCATAATTATAGTTCTGAGAAAAAGAATGAAGGATCAAATACTTCTCAAGCAAAACAACCTTATTATAACCAAAAGGAAAGCTACTCAAGAAGTTATTATACTCCCACGTATTCCTATTTTAGTGGTCAATGCTTCATTTGGCACAATTTTGGTCACAAATATGTTCACCATGTTTCCTATAAAACTATTATGACTGGAGAAGAAAGAAAACAAAAGAATGATATTAGGGCAAATAAATCTTCTTATAATGTTTTCTAACCTCTTAAAGATGAAATTGAATGTCCTGTTTGCAATAAATTTGGTCATAAAGAAATTGAATGCAAAAGCAGAATAGGACTGTCTTACCAGCACGAATAGAAGACAACGACCCCCAAGGTATGGAAAAATAAAACTAAATTTTAAAAATTGTGGTCAACATATATATGCAGAAGATTAAGAAAATCTATGGAAAATTGACAACGGAGGTTGGAATCATATGACATGTGAAAAAGATAAGCTTATTTCCTTTAATGAAATAAAAAATAAAGGAATGTAACTTTCAATAATAACTCACGTGCTACTATCAAAGGGAGAGGATTTGTGTTGTTAAAGAAAAAGATCAAAGCTAGAAATTTTTTAATTGTTTTATGGATTAAGACATTACTTCTTAAGTTTTATTCAAATGTGAGATGAAGGGAATCAAGTTGTTTTCATACCAAATAATCGCATTCTAAGAAATTTAAATGCAGGTAAGATCATAATAAAGGGAACACGAACTCTAGGCAATGTCTATGTCTTGGAAGGCGGCCAAGAGCATTATTACTTAAGAAAAACTAAAGAAAGTTGGCTTTGGCACAAAATATTGGGACACCTCATCTTTTCTCACTTATACCAATCAAGCATAATGGGAGCAGTTCATGATTATCCCAACATCTATCCACCTAAAAATAACATATGCAAATCATGTCAATTTGGTGAGAAAACTAGAGTGCAATTTAATGCTAAAGAAGGTATTTCATGTAAGCCACTAGAAATTATTCATACTAATTTGTGTGGTATTATGAGAATGAAGTCTCCTCATGGTCAACAATACTTCATCTTATTTATTGATGATTTTACAAGAATATATTGAATTAGCTTACTAAAACATAAAGATGAAGCATTTGATAGATTTAAGGTGTTCAAGGCTCTACTAGAAAAGGATTTAGATTTGAAAATAAAATGTCTTAGACGTGCTAGAGGAGGAGAGTTTATATCATATGAGTTTTTTAATTTTTGTGAATGGAATGGAATCAAAAGACAATTTTCTATAGATAAAACTCCTCAACAAAATGGGGTGGCGGAGAGAATTAGCACAACAGTCCAACAAATGATACATACAATGCTTAATGAGTCAGGGGCACCTCAAACCTTATGAGGGATCGAAGCACATACAATTGTGAATATACTTTAAAAATCTCATGTTCGAGTAAACAATGATAAAACTCCACATGAACTATGTTTTGGTAAGCCTGCAACTCTCAAATACTTTATAATTTTTGTAAGAAAATGTTACATAAATAAAAATCATGATAATCTTGGAAATTTTGAATTTAGAACTAATGAAGCAATCCTTCTTGGATACCCCTCTAGAGTAAAGGGATATAAATTCTATAATAAAATGCTTCAAAATATTGTTGAATGCATACATGTTGTGATTGATGAAGCTTCCAGAATTACCAAAAAGGAAGCACCCGCACATGGTGAACCATTCCCTACGACAAGCCAAAAGGTTGTAGAAGAAGGAAATGGTGAAGCATTAGAAGAATGGAATGAAAATATAGATACATCAAAAAATACTCCTTCAACATATGCTCAAAAAAATCATCTTGAATCCCAAATTCTAGGTGAAAAAGAAGAAGGAATACAGACTGTAAGAACTCGTGTTGGAACCTCTAGATACTTAGTCTTACTATCGACAATTGAACCTCAAAATGTGAATCAAGCAAGCAAAGATGAATTTTGGGTTAAGGTAACGCATGAAGAACTTGATCAAATAGAAAAAAAACCATATATGGGAATTAGTAGCAAGCCTTCATGACAAAAATGTTAAATGGAGAAAAGGGGTGTTCAAGAACAAATTTAATGAAAATCGAAAAGTAATTCCAAACAAAGCAAGACTTGTATGCAAATGATATGCCCAACAATAAGGGATATACTTTAGTGAAACATTTGCACCTGTAGCTAGACTTGAATCCATAAGAATTTTTCTTGCATTTTCAAGGTTCCATAAATTTAAAGTATATTAAATGGATGTTAAGTTTGCTTTCCTGAATGAGGATCTAGATGAAGAAGTCTATATTGAATAGCTTGAAGGGTTAATTCTAGCAAAAGGTAAAAATGTTGTTTGAAAACTTAAGAAGGCTTTGTATGGGTTAAAACAACCTCCTTGTGCATGGTATTATCATCTTGACAGTTATCTTCATGAACAAGGCTTCACAAAGGGGTCCACAAATAGTAACCTATATATCAAATTTGATACTAAGAAACATTTCATAGTTGTTTTCTACATATACGACATTATATTTCGAAGTAATGTAGAACCTATGGGTTAAGAATTTGCTTCATTTATGCAGTAAGAATTTGAGATGTCTCGACTTGGTGAACTACCATTCTTCCTTGGTATTCAAGTTCAAGAATATAAGGATGGTATCTTTCTTTCTCAAACCAAGAACCACAAATAGATTTTGAAAAAATATGCAACAGAAGACTGCAAGCCTATATGCATGCCAATGGTAGTAGGATGCAATCTTAGGCACAAGACCATATATTATTCATGTAGTTGGAATTGTTGGATGATTTCAAGGAAATCCTAAGGAAACTCAGCTCCAGGCAATTACGAGAATATTTAAGTATCTGCAAGGAACTCAATATTTTGCTCTACGTATCCCAAAAAATGCATATTTTTCACTTCATTCTTACATAGACCTAGATTGGGTAGGTAATATTCATGCTTGCAAGAGTATTATTGGAGGAGCATTCTATTTGGGACCCCACCTAGTTTCACAGTTCAACAAGAAATAAATCTCCATCGCTTTATCTCCTCCTAAGGAAGAATATGTTGATGTTTTATCTTGTAGTACTTAACTTCTATGGATGATCCAAACATTGCAAGACATTCAAGGAATTTGTCTGCAGCATGTACATACTCTCTGTGACAATATTGGTGCAATAAGTATTTCTAATAATCTTATCATGCACTCAAAAACCAAGCACATTGCAATTAAATATCATTTTATAAGAGAGAAGGTGCTTGAACAAAAGGTCAAAGTAGAGTATGTTCCCTCAAAATAACAAGGTTCAAATATATTTATAGAGTGATTTCCACGTGATTCCTTTGAATATCTCAATCAAAAGTTAGGAATGATTCCTTCTTCATCACACTGCTAATTTCTCATAACATGTATGTTTGTTCAGGGGTAGTTGTGACTATACATTAGTACCGTTTACTTTCTATATATGGATGGTGTGAATGAAAATCATGTTTATACATAGTTTATGAGTTAGACAGACCCATATACATCTTAGTGATTGATGAAAAATGGCACTGATTTAGGGGGAGCCTCCTATATGCATTCATCATTTTTGGTCTTTTGTTTGTGACATTAGTCTCTTGCAGTATGTTGATTCAAGGGGAGCATCCGTTATTCATGTTTTGAATTATGGTTTCATAAGGATGTCTTGTTTCATATATTTACTAATAACTAGATATTTCTATTCTTATTGTTGGATATCTATATGTTGTTATTATGTCACTAGTTATCATTAGTTCATGTTTTCCAAATGATAAAGTTTATTTATTGACATGCTTGATGAGGAGGATGTGTATGCTAATATTTGATCATGTTGAAGAGATTAATGCTTCAATGCCCTATTACTTCTTGGTGAGGATGTTCATGCTGCTCCTATAATGTCTCTATCAAATATTCATGTTTCAAGTTCCTATATGGTATATGGTGCTTGTTGATGACTACCATGATCCTACGACCTCATTTTTTAGGTCATGGTTTTGGTTATCTATGTCATGCAAAGTCCCATTATGTAATCATTGTAATACTCAGTCATGCATGGGCAATTGATTCATGCTATGTAATTTTGAGATGTTTATGTAAAGTTGGGATCAAGTCATCCCTTGTATGTAATAATATTATTTTCAAAAATTGAGGTAATGTCATCAAATATGTAACCCAACTCTGTTAGGTAATTGATGTAATCATAAGTGATTGGCGATAGGAAAGGTCATGTTTGGTAAAATCATAAAGTTTTGTTATTTATTGAATATCTTCAAAAGGTTTAGCATATGCTAAGGGGGAACATGGTCATAATGTTTAGTAGATCGGATCTACAGTGAGAGAGAAGTCTTCATCCAACATTGGTCATCCCTTTTCCCTTGATGTCGAAAGGGTAGATAAGATTGGTGTTTGTAGAAAAATGCTTAGTGAGAAATCTTGTTATTTGCAAGTATGTTTCAGGTATTTGCATGTGATGACCAAACACCAAAGTGGTTGCCATTAATTCAAAAGGGAGAGATTATCAGAATTATGACTAATGTGTTGTCCTTGAAAACCTACTTGATAAATATGTCAACATTATGGTACCAGAATGATTATGCAAGCTAGTACATATGTGACATTAGTGATGGAAAAAGAAATGCTAGTTCAGAGTTATATGTGTGTTAAATATGAAATTTGGTAAAGTATATGTGGATCCCATTCGGAAAGGTCATGTACATACATAGGTTTGGTGAAGAAAAGTCATGTACAGACTCTACACCATGGCGTTTTGATAGCATATGTCGTTACCATGGTATTGACCGATAGTATTTGGAGAGACAATGGATATTTGATCCTATCAAATAATTCTTACAACATAACCAAGGTATTTGCCTAAGGCATTGGCTAAGGCTAAAGCTATATAAGGAGAATGGGATCAAAGGGTCAAATGTGCAATTTTTGGGTTGTCTATGAATGAATTGATCTTAAACAACTGTGTATTAGCAAGCAAGGAAGACTTAGATCTAAATAATCTAAAATATGTTGACATATATTCTTGATTAATCTATTTGTTGCAAATGTCTATATTGATGAAACTTTGACATTGTTATCGAAATGATTTACTCTAAAGGTTGTAGTATTGATAGTAGATGTTACGGAAAGTCAAATTGTGCTTGCAGTGAAATTTTTCAGATATGTACGCAGGTTTGTCTTGGGATAGTCGCGAACATACATAGACCTGCTTCTCAGTAGTCACATATATTTTTTTCGAAGTCATTTTCATTTTGTGTAAATCGATATGTGGGTGTTGTGTATGGAAAATGCATACATATTATAGTCCACTTTGTGAAAGTTGCATACACATACTAGGGTTTTTCAGTAAAACTTGTTGATGATAATTGATGAGTTCTGTTCTATTTGCTATTACCCATTGATGATGTCTTTATCATGATAATCTGTATATGATAGTATCGATAGAGTTGAGTTGGTCAAGGAATAGAATGTTTATAAGTCATGAAGCCAAAATGTGATGATCTGTAATTGGGTTAGTTATCTTTGATTGTTTCAATACATGATTTAGTGGCTCTATAATGCGGTGATTCAAATTTAGTATTCAATGTGTTGATATTTGTACGGGTATGACACAAATAAAGTGCGTATAAAAATTATCCTTATTCAGTAAAGTCGTGTACAAAATTTCATATTTTTTATTCTTGGTTGGGTTCTGCATTCAGTGTTTTGATGCCTCAGATTTCAGTTGATTTGCAATGTGACACCATCTCGAATTTAATGCTTCCGTTTGATTAGGTTTATGATTTATATGGGTCTAGTTTGAAAATTTGATGAAAAGTGGCCTACAACTTTTGTGATGATTGTTTGATAGGAGGATCTAGCCTGGAACATTTTGAAAATTGGTCCACAAGGAGCTATGGGGTACAACCTTCATAGAGGAAGTAGGAGCTCCCTTGTGGAAGGAATTGATAAAAGATATCACTAGTTTGGAGCTCCCTTCTAGCGAATGCTACAGAATGAGAGAAGATTGTAGCTTTTTGTAGGTGGGTGCCCACATACTGAAAAGAGTCTGCATCAGTACAAATGTAATAACTTTTTTTATATCATAGGAAAGTAGATAGAGACAATAGTAGTGGTGGTTTTCTCCCACATTGGGTTTCCACCTAAAACAATTATGGTGTTCATGTGTGTTGATTTGTTGCTTGTGTGCTTATGATCTATTTGTTCTTTAATGTTGCTTAATGAATTAATAAGCACTAAATGAAACTTAATAGTTAATGAAATAAATGATAAATTCCCTATGTGGATATATGTGGTTTTCTTTTATCACATTCATGTACATATGTTGGTTTCCTTAATGAGGATAGCATATATAAATCATCACAATAAATTAAAATTTTGAAGTTTGTTTAAAATATTGATTCACCCTCGTCCCCCTCTTAGTATATTTCCCAATAACATTCAATTTGACTATGTCCTATAGTGACTTTGTCTTGAATTTTATCCTCATCCTCCCCGAGATCTCAAATTGAGTCCAGTCACGGAAACAAGTAGAGGATTTCTGTGATGGGAATGATTTGAGTGCGAGGATGATTCCTTGGCTTCTGTTTGAATTTTTGTTGGTCGCCTAGATTGTGTATCAACAATTATTTCTTACCATAGTTTTCTTGACCACAATAGCCCCCTGAATGCAGTAATAGCAAAAAAATATGTTGGAAGGAAGTCATATGACCCACAAGAAATTTTGACTTCTCTCAGTTCCTAAGCCCAACTAATGGATTTGTGATCCATATTCAAAATTGGCTACTGACTAATGACTAATCCAAGTAATATTTTGATCTAGGCATGTGATAATTTTTAGAAATGATGCATAAAGAGCATAGAAATTACAAAAAAAGGTCGTAGAAACAACGAACAATTGAACATGACGCATAGAGGGTGTAGAAAATGAGACACTAGATAACCATTTCATTGAACTGTGTAGAATGGGTCACCTTGGATGATTTTGTTTCGATTCTTAAAGTTGCATGAAGATGTACACATAAAATATATAGGCACACTCCAAAATGTCACTCAATAGAATGATTTAATCTCACACTCTATCCTAACCTATGTACAAAGTATACAAATTCAGTTCGCTTCCATCTACCTACACCCTCCTTTACGGAATGAAGCCCATACATTGTCTAATACCAAATGATAGATTAGAGGAGAAGACATGGTGCACATATTCACTCAAAACAATTTGTATATTACTCCACTCAAAACCAAATACATCCCACATATATAGTGCTTATGTGATCTAACAAATTCCAAACTAAGACATTACTTGTTCAGAAAATATCTCAATAGACCAACCAACCAACAAACAAAATCTATCTATGGAAGCATTATTCCAAGTTGTATTAGATCTGCATGATTGAACAAATTTGCATATCTCATGGTACATATGGAAATAGAATTAATGTATATTGTTCAGTAATGCATTGATATGTTTAATACAACAAGGCTTAGTAACAAAGACATAAGTACTTTATTTTCTAGATATAAGTAATTTTCTTTTATCTCAAATTACCATTCAATTAGAGACTTTGAATCATGCAACCTAAAACGTATAAATTTCTTGAAAGTGTGGCATTACTTATTCCTCAATAAATATTTTGATTTCTAGTGAAAAATGGCTATACTGGCCTCATCCCTATTTGAGTACAAATTATTTTCATCCTTATTAGTTTATGTAATTTAGGTATAACTCTTCCAGATAATACAACCAAAAAAAACAAGGCAAAACCAACCCACTATAATTAAGAGATTTATATGTAATTAGGAGATTTATATTTTGAGGAAGTTGTCCAAACCAACTTGTATGTCATATTCTCAATTGTAAACCTATCAATAAATTCAGAGATTAATTTAAAGCAACTCTCTACAAAGTTATTACATACGGTTTGATAAGGTCAACCAATGAGTACACTTGAAATAGATATATCCTTACATAATGTTGTGATTTTCTTAGTACGTTCATGGACAAAGAAAATCCGACAAGCTCTTGCCTAAATCCTTATTGATGTAAATGGATCTAATAATTACCAAAATTTTAAAGAAAGATGTCTTAAAATTACAAGTTTCCTCTTCCCGACAGTATAATTTGGAGTAACTAAAAATACTTATTCATATCCTTGACATCACTAACTACCACTATATCACTCTCATGGAAAACAACGTTTACTTTTCTAAAAAATAATTAGACACTTTTATATAGTCAATAAACATTTTGAATTTAGCACAAAATTCACCACCACTACATCAACAGAAGAAAAAGAAGGATTCAATTAATCGCATGGTTAAAAATAAGGAACGATATTATTCTGCATAAGATTTTGCAATGTTTAAAAGGAGAAATGGTGAACTTGTTTTCTTAGCAGAACTCTATTATTATAGGAGTATCTCTTGTGTTAAAAGAAGAGAAACTAATATCCAGATAACATTACAGACTACACAAATAGTAAATTTTATGGCACAGTGGTTTTTTCATGGATCTCCCAAACTTCGACCAATTTATCATTAGAAGCAAGATCATAAGACCAGAAACTAAACATACTAAAATTTGTCCTAAGATAATAAGGTAAATACATGATAAATGGTTTTCAGTCAACTCACTCTCTTCTATCATTGCATAAGGCCCTAAGTAATTGCTTCCCTTAATTTTATATTTCCATTATTTTTAATCCTATTATATCTCTTAATCTCCCTAAATGAAATTTAATACAATAAATAGTGCAGAACCAAAAAAATTAAAAACTATCAAGTGGTGACAGAATAAAAGTGGGAAGATTGAAGAATTTAAAAACTTGTATCAATATGTTAAAAGGGCATAGTGTTCGCATTATTTTGAATACAAGGAATTACCTAATATGACTGAGAAAAATAGTTGCACGAAGTGCACATCGAATCATATCCTCATTGCTATCTACTACATCATGCTTTTCTTTGTGAGTGATCGTCTTTTCCAAGGGCTCTACCAATGAATCAAGAATTGCATCATGTAAGGTAGTGTCAATTAAAACCTAGGAACATGTTAATCAATGACTATTGTAACATAGAAACAATAAGTGAAATCAAACCAACAAACATGCCAGAACTATAGAAGCACACTTATCTACATGCCTTGAAATTATGAGGCGACATGGAATTTTCACAGCCTAATGGTATAGCACAAATAGAAATGTGAATGAATATTCATAAAAAATAATTTATCAATTTCCACTTATCATTAGAATAATTGAGTACATAAACTAATGTAATGACATTAATAAGAAAGGTAAGGTGATATAATGAATATATTAATTTATTTATATTAAAGCATCAATTAAAGATTATTGATAGTGACCATTTAAGCCTTATTGAAGATAAGGAATAGTGAACGATGAAGGATTAATCTAATCGATCAAATTATCAAGAAAAGTATCCGTTCACTCAAAAGATACTTTTCTTAGCTCCAAGTTCCAACCCATCATCAACAATGAAGGTTTCTATGTTTTTTTTTATGAGAAAACATATTGTAGCTTATTATATTAAAAATCCAGTGAAGTAGGTTTCTTCTAGGTCCACTCATTAATTGTAGCCTAGAACAATCCTGGCTTCTAATTGGTAAAGAACAGAAATTCTTGAGTAGGCCCACTCGATGAAATTCTAGAACCATTATGGAATATTTATTGAACCAAAATTTTTATTTAGTTTCCCTAAGGTTTAGGGTTGAAAAAACAAAACAAAATTAGTAACATAAAAGTTACGGATAACCCTTCCTAAGACTTGGGTTAGCTGTTGGGGCAAACGGACATATCTAGATCAGTTCCTACATCACAAAATAGTTACTGGAAACTTCTTAAAATGGACGAATTTTGTTAATATCATAAGACAATTTTTGGCTTATACAAGATATTTTTACCAAAACTGTGTAGTTACTCTACTAACTCAAAGAAAAATAATATTGCTGCAATAGAGTAACTTAAATTTTATAATACAAACACATACTATATCATAAGCTAATATATATAAATATAGAAGTAATGTTGGATGGTAAGGAAACCTTTTTCAACAACTACATAACTAGTACAACCACATTAAAAATATTAATGTCATCTATATAGCCAAAGGCTTCATAAATATAACAAAAAAAAAGTATTGCAACAAAACAAATATTTCAACAGGAATAATTTATTACCAATGACAACATTTATCTTATTAACTGTGTATGAAAAGGTTATGGGTCAACTTTAACTTCGAAAAAAAAAAAGAATTACACATTTTATTATAAGATGGACCATATTTCTAACTATAATTTTCTTATATGTAAATGAATACTATAAATAATAATGAGGAACTTATCACTAAGATCTTATTAGAATTGGAATAAACTCAAACCCCTAAGAAATTGGTGGGCATCTAGCAAAGGCACAAATAGTTTTTTTTAATTTATTAAAAGTAATGGGCCATTTTGCTAAATAAAATTTTAATGTTTTAAATAATAATGATGAACTTATTAAAATTGGAATAGAAATTGGTGGGTGGAACCACGTGTCAAAAATTTAATTTTTAGGTCATTTCTAAGCTCAGCCACACACAATGGATAAACTCATATAAGGAAGAGACAGAAATGGGGCATTCCAACAACTTAGGAAAGTTTCAGCTCATTGCCAATTTGAAAAGATGTAAAATAATTTGTCAAAAGATGACAGTATGAATCAACTAAATGCATAAAAATAACATTAATTTTTTCTGCTAAACCAATACCATCCATCTAAAAGAAAAGTGCATGAATAACTAGTAAAAGAAATATTCATAAACAATTGTTAAACTACTAATTGCAGGAAGTAAAAGAACAATGGAAAGGATGAATTGAATTTGAAATCAAGAATACTACTACAAGAAAGAATTTTTTTTTTCTTTTATAAGGACAAGGTAACTAAACAAAATTAAAAAAAAAGCTTACTCATAAATCATGAAAACATAATACTTTCTTCAGTGATGAGATTTGCATAAATATATAACTAAATTAAATGAAAGGAAATAAAATGTAAAAGAACGGAGCTTGAGAACTTGGGATGGGCCCTAACTCAAGGAGACTCAGGTCACTTATAATAAAATCAAATTGAGAACAAAAGAGTGTTTTTAATGAATCTTGGAAAGTGTTCATACCTAAAACATTACAAACTGAAATGATGGGAACGAGTCTTCCTTTGATATTGACTATATTGCTCTATAGTTTTGAATCCTTGATGGGATTCTATGGCCCCTTATTTATACAAAATGTTCTTGAGGGACGGCCTCCTTGAAGGTACGATTAAATTCTTGAGGGGAAGCCTCCTTGAAGGGAGGACTACCTCCCTCCAAAATCCCTAAAAATGTGGATATGGCTCCTTTAAGTCTTTATAACCACACGGAGGTAATGAATGTCCTTGAGCGAGCTGATTTTTTATTAGCATGTAGCATGAAACAAGCCCCATAATCTTCTCCTTCTAGACTCCTATGTGATTTGAATAACATATCCTCAATGTCATGCACATTTAATGAATTAAGCACACAAGATATAAAAATTATCTCTTAACCCTCGTAAGAACACATTAATTTTGAAAAACACATAATCAAGTGTACAATGAAAGGCAAATGGTTATCAAATAGCGGACTAGCATGGCTCATCAAAAATATTGATAGAAGAATCAATATCTAGGAACAACGTTGGATTTCTCGAGCTAATAGGCTCATTACGCTCAAATTGGTCCTGGAAGCAATCTCGGTTTATTGGATGTCATTGGCTTGGATTCTGTTATGCTCCTATACCAATAGGTGTCATATTTCATGATTGACTGGTAAAGTGCCAAATATGTTCATCCTTTCCTTGCTGTAAAGGTTTCCATATTATGAAAAAATAAAAAAATAAATTAAAAAATGTAAATACGGTATACCCTAAAAGAAAAATCAAAGGGTGAAAAAATAAATGGTCAAAAGGAACAAATGAAAAGAAATGAACCCCAAACAGAAAAGACCAGGAAAGTGTGCAAGTCCAAATGCCACTATTATTCCATTTTTCCAAAATAAAACATTGTGTGCAGCTTGTTAACTTCATGCCACAATCGATGGATGGCCAAACAGCTTAATCTTGGCCAGTTCATGTTTAAATTTCTTGTTTTAGAGAGAGAGAATAAAATCTATCCAAATTGTTTAAACTTGGCAGATAAGTAGATAGGTAGAGAAGCAAAGGAGCTCAACTGTTTTAATCTGAGCCCTTGGAAGAAATAAGTGCAAACTTAGGTATGCTTACAATGAAAAGAAAAGAAAGTTGATAAGGGTTTGCTAGTCTAAGTGCACCCAAGCAAAGAGAAGAAAAAATGCTAGGCAAAGTAGGTAGGGTAGGCAATTTTGATGTTGCAGAATGAGACTTGTGATAAATTTTGTCTCTCAAAGTGTTAAATTTACTTCTATCACAAGTGCAAAGCAGATTCCCTTGGAGCAGCTCAAGCGAGGCATGACTAACTCCCCTTCATCCTTTCCCCAAATCATTTACTAATTTCCCCCAGAGATATTAAGATCTACTTAATATCACTGAATCACTCATCTCATTCCATAACATTTGCCTAAGTAAGAATCTATTTTACTTAGGGGCTTGCCATATTTCTTGTATAAACTCTTTTTCCCCTTTAAAGCCTAAGTTTCCTAACATTATACTTAGCGCTTTCCTTTCAAAATCCATACTAACTTTTAACTTTATTATATAAATCATGCTTTATACCCTTCCCCGTATTAGGTATAAAAAGCCCCAATATGTAATATATCCCCGCCCCAGTTGAAATATAACCATAAACATGTCTTGTCGGGAATTAATAAGTTTACTTGAAACTCATTAAGAACCCCCCTCCCCGTGCCCAAAGGAATTGATTAACATCTTGTTGATTAATAACCAAACCCCGAGCTCTTAACACATAAAACCGCACCCATTCGACCTTCCACGATGTGATCTAATCGCAAATCGCGAATCGCACTTTCACCCCGCCGCCTCCATTTTTCCCTTTAAACTTCTCCGATGCGATTCCACGATCGCATATCGCATATCACGTATCCCATTATCACATGGATTCAAAACTTTGCCCCTTACCTTCTGCTATGCGATTCCGCGATGCGATCTGATCGCAAATCGCAAATCACAAATCACATACATATAAAGAATCCAAACCCCTTGTCTTCCGCTGGCGCGATATTACGATCTCTCCTTAGCCATCTGATCCGCCCTTATGTGATCCAACGACCCTCATCCATCCATTTCATCCAACGGCAATCGCTCCCAGTCAAATTGATAATTGCTACCAAAACTTCTTTTTGTCAATAACAGGATGAAAAGGACATTTTGTTATGTTTTTTAGGCGCCTCCATGTGCTCCAGGCTGAGAAAGGCTCCAGCAACGAGCTTGCAGACTCTGCCGACCCAGCATTTTGCAGTTTTCTCCCTTGTTTAACATAGTTTAAAGCAAACAAAGGGATTTCCAAAGCTTCCAGAAGAGAGAAACTGACATATAAAAAGATATTTTGGGCCAAACACCTGACAGATATGAACAAAGAAAACAGGGTACGCAACAAGTCAAAGAGTATCAGATCAAGCTTTAAAGAGTATCAATGGAGAAATAAAGGTAGATCAAAATAGTATTAAAGAGTATCATAGCTGACTAAGAAGAGCAGGTCAGAGTTAAAGCGCAGTAAAGACTATTAGATGCGCACAGTTATTGTAGAAGACACCTGCGAGCCGAACCCTAAAGAGCCAGCCTCCAGCACAGCATAAATTAGTTGTTTCTACTTTGCCTGTAAATTACGTTAGGTTAAACTTAGATGTTATCTCGAAGCTTTTATGAGGTATCGGTTGTACATATTTTGTTGTATAGATACCCCCTTCTTAGAGTTTTGAAGAGGTTGGGTATGTGTAGATTTCTCTAGACTTTGCTGTAATACTAAACTTTGGAATAAAAGAGCTATTGGAACCATTTGGTGTCTACCCTACTGGATGAAGAATCGATGCTAAGGACTATGTTACAGAATTCCTGAATAATTTTATGGATCAATAAGTCTCTCTTACTTGTGTTTCCAATTTTTGTCTTTACTATATCATCTGTGTTTCACGATCTTAATAATAGAGAAAAAGAATAGCCCAGAATTTGCTTGACTACACTCTGTGTTCAATCTCTGTTATTATTTATGTTTTCTCCAGAATTAGCATAAACAGTGAATTCTTAATTGCTCTTGTTTCCCCTGATTCTTTCATACTGATTACATGCTAAGAAATTCTTAATTGCTTCTTGGTCATAATCATTCACTTTCCCTATGTCAACATGATGAAGGATTCTTAATTGCCCTTCACCCATTGACTCCATTCCATCTGATTTCCAGCCTTTAGATTGTTCCATGTTTGATTACCTTTCTCTGTAGTACCTCCACTGTTAGAAACCAAATCTAGGAAGCTTGTTTCTTTTGACTCCATCATGCCCAATGGACTGAACTCTTCAGTTTTACATCTATGTTCTATTGAATCTCACCACCTAGACTCAAAACAAAACCCTTGAACTTCATAACTAGCCTAATACCTTTCAAAACAAAGTTAAATCATAAAGAGAGAGCCCTCTCTGGATACAGATTGGCTAGAATCTGTGTCTAAAAGATTGGTATGTGGTTACCTCGGCTGTATTCCCTTTTCTACAACTTTTGGGAACAACCTAAGTGATAACATAATTGGCAACCCCACTGGGGACCTGAATAATTGTTTGTTACTATTGTTTATTTCATAAGCTATAGATGGAGCCTGAAGTTAGCCAGGTAGCCTTTGAAACTGCTTTTGCTTTGCAATTGTAGAAGTAAATAAATGTTGCTTCAGTTTATCTCCGGTCTAGTTTATGTTTTGAACAGTTGGTTTCAAATACCCGATCAATTCCCCTTGTCAAATAAAATATTTAAGAACTTTTAAATCTCATATTGAAAGCCTCTTAAAGAAATCATAAAAGTTGTTTTGAAAAAACATAAAAAATCAAAATAACCATAAAAACTCAAAAAAAAAAAATTGTACTAAAGAAACTGAACCTTTTCTTCAGAATTATTTTACAGGTTTAGATCTAATATGTGATGGTGGATAGGGATCAGGCACACAAAGGTTAAACAACATCCACCTAGCGACTCCACATCAATGTCACAACTAAGACTCCACTAGAGGAACGAACCTGAAAGAGCAATATAAAAAGATTAGGCTTTTAACTTGATTTGTTATCCAAGACATTATGTTCTTTCTAAATTGATAGAGTTTTCCAATGTATTTTGTAGTTTGGAGAAAAAAGCTTAGACTAGTTTTTAATTTATCTCACTTAAAAATTGTAAATATAAACTCTCCCTACACATTTGATCATCATTCTCTGATTCTTTTGATAATCATTTTCCAATCAAAACATTGTTGTTCAAAGATCTAGAGCTTGAAGTTTAAAAAATAGTCCATATTCCAAAGCATTAATAGCAAGACAGGATGACCGGGTTTGTGGAAAATCTTTCACTCGATGAAGCTTTAGATGAATTCAGGGAGGTGTTATCAAAATTTCAGCTTGATGAAGATTTTTTAAGGGTGGTGTTTATAACAGTCAAAACAAGAGAATACCCTCATAAAATTAAAATGTGTTTTCTTAATTTAGTTGTTGAAAAATATGAAAATGAAATTAAACTTTTGCATTCTCAAATTTAGTCATATAATTTCTCAGATCCTAAAGGATTCTTCCAAAAACTTCCTTCCCCAAACCATGAGGAAATTGTACTACCTTTTGATTTGCAGATTGAGGATGATTATGCTTTCAAGAGAAAGACTAAAGAATTAGTTGCAGGGTTTAATATTGAGGACACAACTAATAAATTAGACAATGAAAGCCCAGAAGAAACTATCACACTTTATGCTTTTGTTGATCCTATAGCAGATTATATGGAGGTTCTTCTCAACTCAAAATATTTAACATGTTTTCTCTATGAGGACCAAATACATCAGCAGTGGCCTTTCTATGTCACAATTTTGATTATGGAGGCACATGATCGAATTATGCTTATGATTTCACTAGCTATCAGTCAAGCGGTTCATTTGTTTCTGCAGTTGCTTAATTAGCTTCATTAGCACTTTTGTATTGTTTAGTTCAACCTGGTTTTCAATAATATAGAGTAGGTAGGATTTTAGTTTAATTTAGTTCAGTTTTCAATATATTACAAAATAAATCCTTAAATGTTTGAATCCAAGATCTTGATGATTTAGTAATCTGCTTTGAAGAGTGCAACACCTTTTTGTTTCAGGCCAAATATCATAATTGTGCAGGAGAAGGTTAAGAAGATTTTGATAAAAGGACCAAGGCTAAAAGCTCCGACCCAAGATAAAAGGTGCTCAAGAAGGATTCAAGGAGGAAGAAAAAATGAAAAAAAATGTATTTAAGTGTGGATTGGACAATAACTTGTTGCAGTTGAAGCCCGAAGAGAAGGCCCTAAGCTTCAGAAAATGTGTTGTCATATATACAATAAAGCAACCAGCAAAAGGAAAATTTCAAAGCAGAGCAAAAACATTATACAGAAGGCCATCTGATCTGATGTTCTTGACTTTCCACCAGGGAAATCCATCCCCAAGTGGAGCCAGTGTTATGCTCCTATACAGTGTCATATTTCATGATTGACTAGTAAAGTGCCAAATATGTTCATCCTTTCCTTGCTGTAAAGGTTTCCATATTATGAAAAAAATCAAAAAAATTAAAAAATGTAAAGAGGGTATACCCTAAAAGAAAAATCAAAGGGTGAAAAAATAAATGTTCAAAAGGAACAAATGAAAAGAAATGAACCCCAAACAGAAAAGACCAGGAAAGTGTGCAAGTCCAAATGCCACTACTATTCCATTTTTGCAAAATAAAGCATTGTGTGCATCTTGTCAACTTCATGCCACAATCAATGAATGGCCAAACAGCTTAATCTTGGCCAGTTCATGTTTAAATTTCTTGTTTTAGAGATAGAGAATAAAATCTATCCAAACTGTTTAAACTTGGCAGATAAGTAGATAGGTAGAGAAGCAAAGGAGCTCAGTTGTTTAATCTGAGCCCTTGGAAGAAATAAGTGCAGACTTAGGTATGCTTACAATGAAAAGAAAATAAAAGTTGATAAGGGTTTGCTAGTCTAAGTGCACCCAAGCAAAGAGAAGAAAAAATGCTAGGCAAATTAGGAAGGGTAGGTAGTTTTGATGTTGCAGAATGAGACTTGTGATAAATTTTGTCTCTCAAAGTGTTAAATTTACTTCTATCACAAGAACAAAGCAGATTCCCTTGGAGCAGCTCAAGCGAGGCATGATTAACTCCCCTTCATCCTTTCCCCAAATCATTTACTAATTTCCCCCAGAGATATTAAGATCTACTTAATATCACTGAATCACTCATCTCATTCCATAACATTTGCCTAAGTAAGAACCTATTTTACTTAGGGGCTGGCCATATTTCTTGTATAAACTCTTTTTCCCCTTTAAAGCCTAAGTTTCCTAACATTATACTTAGCTCTTTCCTTTCAAAATCCATACTAACTTTTAACTTTAATATATAAATCCCGCTTTATACCCTTCCCTGTATTAGGTATAAAAAGCCCCAATATGTAATATATCCCCGCCCCAATTGAAATATAACCATAAACATGTTTTGTCGAAAATTAATAAATTTACTTGAAACTTGTTAAGAACCCCCCTCCCCGTGCCCAAAGGAATTAATCAACATTGGGTTGATTAATTACCAAACCCCGAGCTCTTAACACATAAAACCTCACCCATTCGACCTTTCGCGATGCGATCTAATCGCAAATCGTGAATCGCACTTTCACCCCGCCGCCTCCGTTTTTCCCTTTAAACTTCTGCGATGTGATTCCGCAATCGCATATTGTGTATCGCGTATCCCATTATCGCATGGATTCAAACCTTTGCCCCTTACCTTCCGCTATGCGATTCCGCGATGCGATCTCATCGTAAATCGCAAATCGCAAATCACATACATATAAAGACTTCAAACCCCCTGTCTTTCGTCGGCGTGATATTGCGATCTCTCCTATGCCGTCTGATCCGCCCTTATGTGATCCAACGACCCTCATCCATCCATTTCATCCAACGGCGATCGCTCCCAATCAAATCAAAAATTGCTGCCAAAACTTCTTTTTGTCAATAACAGGATGAAAATGTCATTTTGTTATGTTTTTTAGGCACCTCCATGCACTCCACGCTGAGAAAGGCTCCAACAACGAGCTTGCAGACTCTGCCGACCCACCATTTTGCAGTTTTCTCCCTTGTTTAACACAATTTAAATCAAACAAAGGGATTTCCAAAGCTTCCAAAAGAGAGAAACCGACATATACAAATATATTTTGGGCCAAACACCTGACAGATATGAACAAAGAAAACAGGGTACGCAACAAGTCAAAGAGTATCAGATCAAGCTTTAAAGAGTATCAGTGGAGAAATAAAGGCAGATCAAATCAGTATTAAAGAGTATCAGAGCCGACTAAGAAGAGAAGATCAGAGTTAAAGCACAGTAAAGACTATTAGATGTGCACAGTTATTGCAGAAGACACCTGTGAGCCGAACCCTAAAGAGCTAGCCTCCAGCACAGCATCAGTTAGTTGTCTCTACTTTACTTGTAAATTACGTTAGGTTAAACTTAGATATTATCTTAGAGCTTTTATGAGATACCAGTTGTACATATTTTGTTGTATAAATACCCCCTTCCTTAGAGTTTTGAAGAGGTTGGGTATGTGTAGATTTCTCTAGACTTTTCTGTAATACTAAACTTTGGAATAAAAGAGCTGTTGGAACCATTTCTTGTCTGGCCTACTGGATGAAGAATCGATGTTGAGGACTATGTTACAGAATTCCTGAATCATTTTATGGATCAATAAGTCTCTCTTACTTATGCTTTCAATTTATGTCTTTACTATATCATTTGTGTTTCACGATATTAATAATAGAGAAAAAGAATAGCCCAGAATTTGCTTGACTACACTCTGTGTTCAATCTCTATTATTATTTATGTTTTCTCCAGAATTAGCATAAACAGTGAATTCTTAATTGCTTCTGTTTCCCCTGATTCTTTCATACTGATTAGATGCTAAGAAATTCTTAATTCCTTCTTGGTCATAATCATTCACTTTCCCTCTGTCAACATGATGAAGGATTCTTAATTGCCCTTCACCCATTGACTCCATTCCATCTGATTTCCAACCTTTAGATTGTTCCATGTTTGATTACCTTGCTCTGTAGTACCTCCTCTGTTAGAAACCAAATCTAGGAAGCCTGTTTCTTTTGACTCCATCATGCCCAATGGACTGAACTCTTCAGTTTTACATCTCTCTTCTATTGAATCTCACCACCCAGACTCAAAACAAAACCCTTGAACTTCATAACTAGCCTAATACCTTTCAAAACAAAGTTAAATCATAAAGAGAGAGCCCTCTCTGAATACAGATTGGCTAGAATCTGTGTCTAAAAGATTGGTCTGTGGTTACCTTGGAAGTATTCCCTTTTCTACAAGTTTTGGGAACAACCTGAGTGATAACAGATTCCCAAAGGTATTTTAAAATGAATCCATCAAATATGTTGTCATTTTATCTGGACAAGTCAAAGAACAAGGTGAACATTTGCTTGGGTTCATGGGGATCTAAGATGTGGAGTTTTATCTAAAAAAAATAATTAAATAGAGTAAACATGAAAAGAATGATCAGGTTAAAAAAAATATCACCATCAAATGTATAAATTATATTAAAATAATTCAGACATCTCATGCTGAAAATTTTATTTATTTTATGAATGTAATCTATCATTAGATTTATGAATGTAATCTATCTGGGAAAAGAATTTCTTGAATCAATATTAGTCACAAACCTACATTGAGAAATAATTTATTTTTGTTTATTTTTATAATATTTTTATGTAATGTCCCATTTATGTTATAAAATAAGAAATGAATCTAACAATTTTAATTATTATTAAAACATTTTGACTCAATCAAATTAGATAAAAATAAATAATTGAAAAAATAAAATTAAAATAATTATTAATTATTAACATGCGTGGATGCATTTTAAATATGGATTTATGAATCTCCAAGAATGGTCAAACCTCTCTAAGTGAAAACATTTCTTCATGTTTTGCACTTAATTAATTTGGCTAAGGAGAATAATAATTACTTCTCCAATCAGTGTAAATAAAATTAATTGAAATTTTTAGAAATATTACAATTTAAAAGGAAATAAAGTTTTTGAGGTTAATTGAAATTTTTAGAAATTTTACAATTTAAAAGGAAGTGAAGCTTTTGAGGTAAACTTGAATCGGTCAAGCTCTAGGTATATAAGTGGAATATAACTTATTTATGGAAAAAGGAGTCCGAGGTAAATTGGTTGTGCCGATAGACCTCTTCATCCTAGTATGGTAGTGATGTTGTAATGTAATGCCTAGACTTTTAACTAAGTCAAATTACACAAAAATTAAATAAAATTAAAATAAAATATTAATATAATGTAAATATTTTAACTCTTGTTTAAAATAAAATAAAAATAAAAATGGCCCATGGTATTGAGAATCTATTGTATTGACCCATGGTATTAATGTTGAATGTAGCCTATTTAAAGGGAGAAATTAATCCAGCCTAGATCCATCTTAACTCAGGATCTACCAAGTGCCTAGAGAGATCAAATCTCTTGATACATAGGCCTCTTTTATAGTGAAAAGAGATTTAATCTCTGGTAGATCGGGAGTTAAGATGGATTTAGGTTAGTCCATGATCAACTCAATATGAGCAATGGTTTCTTTACACAATACTGTTTCTTTAGGTTTCAAGAAAAATTGGTCTCCTTGTAATCAAGGGTATAAGAAATGGTGTCTTTACACACCACTACTCCTCTATGTTTTTGATTCGCAGCATTCTACATTTTAAAGTTTCATTTTCTCATTTGTGCTCCATTTACTTTGTTATTCTCTTTGTCCACTATAGTATATGTTAGTATTTGGTTATCATTCATTTAATCTTATTTTTTTTAATTTATACCATGGTCTTTCTCCATAGTATTGAATAAATTATTTGAGGTTATTTAGTGATTTTTGAGTGAAATTTTTTATTTTCTATATATGTTTTTTTATTAAGACGTCTTTATTATTAATCTATTTCAATCCGTATTAATTACAATTCTTTATTTGAAGTTTTTTATTGGGAATTTTATTTATGTTTTAAAGCGAAACTATTTACTATGTTTTGTAATATTTTATTTTCTCTTTAATAAATGAAATTTTATTTTAGATTTAAGTTTTTTCGCTTATTAGAAAAAATTAACAATTATGATATTATAATTGTTTTTGGATTGGTTGATTTTAATGATTTTTTTAATTGGATTGGCTTATTTATTTGTCCAATTTTATTATAAACTCACTTTATATTCTATATATAAATTAATTTGATTTTTTATATTATAAACAATTATGATTTTTTTTGCTTTATAGTATGTTTTTTAATCATAGTATGGCTTGGCTTGGGACAAGCGGATGAGTCAGTCGATACCATTATAGAAAAATTGAGATGAGTAAACATGAAGTTAGTGAATCCAAGATCATCTTGCTCTCCCATGGAAGAGCTTCCTCACACCCATATTCTCTCCAGAAGTCAAAATTTTGATTGGAAAAAGTGGAAATTTTGGACAACTCTTCCATCTGGCTGACATTCTCTTTGGAGAGCTCTTTCATCGGGCTCTCCATATCAAAACCATTATAGGTTTCCCCCAAAAGGGTGAAATTATCTCCGAAACTATTTAGGAAATAATTATCTCTGAAATTATCTCAGAAATTATTATCTCTGAAATTACCTTGGAGATAATTTCTCTTGTTTAAGGAAACTGAGAATTATTTTGGTGTTAAGAGCGAGGTGAAATAGCTTTCCAAAGAAAATGCTAGGGAGATGGAAAAGCTTCCAGAAATTCCATTTTTCAGAATAAAATTTTGAGTTCCTAGTTGGCTTGATTTCCTAGTTGGATGAGCAAGAAGATGGCCGCCAATATGCTCTTCCATCGGAGAGCGAGATGAAAGAGTTCTCGGAAGCGCACTAAAATTTCCTCTCTGTCCCAGAAGATGATCAAGAAGATGGTTTTCAGTAAGTTCTTCCATCAAAGAAAGAAAGATGAAAGAGCTGTAGGAAATTCCTTCTTTCTCTGAACCTACTCATAGTCGAAAAAGAGAACAAGAAGATGCCAGCTGCTCCAAAATCGAGGAAGCTCCAACATAGTCCACTATTACACAATCCTCACTACTCAATGGAGCTGAGATTGCCTTCCTAAATGGAAGAACAACACCAATATGTTCTGATCGGGGAATTAGAACTCACCATGGCGCAGGATGTAATATTCCAAGCTTATCTGAACTTATTGGGGTGTCCACTAATATTATTTCTTTAATTTAATTATTAAATGCTGGAAAATTATTAATTGTTAAAACAATGGAATTAGATAAAGATAATTTTATTTTATTATATATCACAATGAATAGAAATATTGATATTATCATGAAATACATATAAAGAAGAATATGGAGTGGGAATACACAGGTTTTTATCTTTAAATCCAAAAGTGCTATTCCTTTACTATAGGTTCAATACTGAATTAGTTAAATAAAAAATATTCTTTATTAAATTACTAAAAAAGTGTTTTATTTAAATTTTATGTTTTTATCTAAATAGTAAAGAATAGGAATGCTTGAGAAGGTTCATTTGAAGAAATTCTATAACCATTATGGAATATGTATTGAACCAAAATTGTTATTTAGTTTCTTTAGTGTTTATAGTTGAAGGAAAGCAGTAACATAAAATTTATGGAAATCCCTTCCTAATTGGGTTAGTTCATGGTCTTTACAGCCACATCAATTCCTACATCACGAAACAATTACTAGAAGATTCGTAAAATGACAAATTCTCTTATTAACATAAGATAAATTGTGGGTCATACAAAAATTTTTTACCTACTTCAAAAACTGTGCAGAAGTATACAAGTCTACCTGCTTCAAAAACTGCGTAGAAGTATACAAAGGTGTAGTTATCCACCTAACTAAAAGAAAAATAATATTGTTGCAATAGAGTAAGTTAAATTTTATAATACAAAGACATCCTATATAATAAGTGAATAGATATAAATATCAAATTTATGTTACATGGTAAGGAAAGCTTTGCCAATAATTACATAATTAGTACAACCACATTAAAGACATTAATGTTGTTGAGATAACCAAATTTTTCATTAATATAACAGAAAAAGGTATTGCAACAAAAAAAAATTATTAAGACACAAATTTTTACCAATAAAAGCATTTACCTTATTAACCATGTGTAAAAAGGTTACAGACCAACTTTAAATTGGGAAAAAAGGGGAATTACACATTCTATTGCAAAATGAACCATTATATTATAAATAATAACGAGGAACTTATCATGCAGGAACTTATTAGAATTGGAATAATCTCAAATTTCTAGGAAATTGGTGGAAGTGGAAGCCACCTTGCACAAATCTAATTTTTTAAAATTTATTAAAAGTAATGGACCATTTTGCTCTATACAATTTTCTTATATATAATGATTGAAAGAATAATGAGAAACTTATTAAAATTGGAATAATCTCAACACTTTTATGATGATAGTCTTAAAAATAAATAAAAATTTTGTTAAATATTATTAATTTATTTTCTATATTATAAAATTATTATGATAAAATCTAACTCATTTTTTTAATTACTAAAATAAAATTAATTTTTATAAATTTTTATTTTTAATTAAATTAATAGATAAAATTTGATTTGAATGGAATATTTTTCATCTAATACATTGTTTAATAAATAATATGAAAAATATTTCAAAACTTTCAAAAAAAATAAAAAATTATTTATTTTGTCGCATGTTCACCAGGATTAGAATTGAATTGTTTCATTTAGTCTTAGGCGTGTGAGGGTAATTGATACCTTATAGCACTTCAACAACATGTGTTTAAGCCCCTTCGTTTCGTTCGTTTGATATGCAGGTTGAATGAGCGATTTAATGTGCCATGAATTCAATCTTAATCAATGTCTATCCACCACCAGGGTTGTTTTACTCTCCACAATAAACTTGTATTGGATTTATGTTTTTTTGAAGTTGTCAGTTTTTTCGGAGTTGCCATGAATTCAATATTATCATCCATTACAAGGTGTGTTTGTTTTACCCTACATAACAGTCTTGTATTGGATTTATGTTTTTCGAAGTTGTCAGGTATTTTTGCAGTTGCCATGAATTCAAAACTATTGTTTAACAGGTTTAAGAAATCAATGGTCACGAGTACTGAAAATTCAACACTCAAATACGTATAGGTGTTTAATTTATGTAGAATATTGTTTAAGTTAGTGTTTACTCTATATTATTTTAAAACTAAACATAATTATATTTAATAAAATATAATTGATATGAAAATTAATAAACAGAAAAAATAAATAAAAATCAAAATTTTTAAGTAAATCAATTCTATATAAAAATAATTACAAAATTAAGGTAAATCTCTGTTAAGAAAAGGTTTTGTTGTAAGTCACTAAAACCATACCCATTATGCATGGAAACACAAGTCCTCCCTATTTACATGTTTAATTTTATTGTCTCAATTGTCTCTTTGGCTCAACTCCTGACAGCTAGCAAGGTATGTCTCATCATAAAATTTCAAGTGTGTCCAGTATTGAGATTGGAATTGCTTCAATGTCGATTTATTTATTCCATTGTAGAGCTTCGTGACTGTCGTCTTCTTGCTCTTGTAAGATCATCTTCTTGCTCAAGATCTTGCCACTACAAGTTAGTTATTAATGCAGGTTATATACATTGAAATGGAAAGAGTATAGGGATTTAGAAACTGTGAGCTTTAATGTTTAATTAAATTTGATGGGATATAAATTGATTATTTTATTAATGGTAATAAATAAATATTTTTTTAAATAATTAAAAGAAATAATATTGATTTTTCAAAAAATTATTCAATAATTAATGTAATTAAGGTTTTATTTAAATTATTATAGTGTAATTTATTTGTAATTAATGTTTTTTTATTTTATTTTATTCTCTTTATATTTTTGATAATAACAGTTTGTGAAATGCTAAATAAATTTAAATACAAATTAATTATATTATTTATTAATTACTAAAATTTTGTCTCATTTAAAATTTATATTTATATTTATTTTTAAACCTCTCTTTGAATGAAAACCTGATAAAAGATTTATTTATTCCTCTTAGGTTTTGGAAGATGTAGAGTTAGGATGGATAAAATATTTTAACTAGATATTTTTTTCACTTGTCTTGAATATATTGGTAATTGTTGAAAGAAATACACTGCCAGTTATGGTATTCTTGTACTTTTTATAGCTAGTTAAATTCCTAAGAAAGATTCATATTCTCGTACCTTTTGGAGCGGGGTAAATTCATGAGACAGACTTGTGAGTATGTGAGTTATTTAGATGGACATGTGTAGTCTTGATGCCTTTGAATAGACCTTGTTAGGTCATTATCAAGAAATTGTTCTCCTAGTGACAAACTCATAGACATGATTTCCATTCTCATTAGTTGGGAGAAGTGGTATTTCTCCTTAAGAAATCCCTACTAGCTCACCTTATTCATATAAGTATATCTAACTGTCAAGACCTCTTAGTATTTATGTAACTATTAAAGAAGTGTACTTTCTTCAAAAGAAATTACTAATTACGTAAATGGAAGTGCATGGATTAGTAATTCTACAACATAGTGATATATAAGTATATCTAACTCTCAAGGACTCTTATGTAAATTACTAAAGGAAGTGTACTTTCTTCAAAAGAAATTATTGTTTATATAAAACAAAGTGAATGGAATAGGTACAAAGTGAATGGAATAGTACCTGTACAAAATAGTGATTTACTATAAAAATGATAACTTAACTTGTGATTCCGCAACATGAAATAACTTTTTCTTCACTATAAAAATGATAAGTAACTTAACTTGTGATTCCAAGATATGGAATAACTTTTTCTATTTTCTTGAACATTGAAAGCTTCTATAAATATTTATGATATATGTATATAAGCAAAGGATTTTGTCTGCTATATAGTGAAGGTTTCTATGAATTTTTATAATTAAACTTAGTCTAGCTTATCGTATTAAAAGTCTACTGAAATAGGTTAGTTCTAGGTCCACCAGTTAATTATACCAACCATTATGGAATATTTGTTGAGCTAAAATTGTTATTTAGTTTCCATAGGGGTTATAGTTGGAAAAAAAATATATAGTAACAGAAAAGTTATGGAAAACCATGCTAAGACTTCGGATACTTCTTGTGCAAAGCCCACATAGCCAATCAATTCCTACATCATCAAACAATTACTATAAGTTTCGTAAAAGGGCAAAGTTTCTTAGTAAAATAAGACAAATTTAGTCTAATTTAAAGAAAAATAATATTGTTGTAATATAGTGACTTGAACTTTATATAAGACAATTTTTGTCTAACTCGAAGAAAAATAACATTGTTGCAATAGAGTAATTTAAAATTTATAATAAAAGTGCATCCTATATTATAAGATAATAGATATAAATATAGAATTGGTGTTAGACCATAAGGAAAGGAAAGACTTCATAAATATAGCAAAAAAAAAAGTAATTGCCAAAAAAATTTATTGCAAGCCAAAGAAATTCTTACCAATGCACTCATTTACCTTATTCACCATGTATAAAAAGGTTATGGGTCAACTTTAACTTGGGAAAAAAATGAATTACACATTTTATTGTAAAATGGACCATTTTTCTAAATAAACTTCGCTTATATATAAATGAATGATATAAAGAATATTGAATAACTTATAGTGGAGGACTTTTTTAGAATTGGAATAATCTCAAATCCCAGGAAGTACGGATCTAATTTTTAAAATTTACTAAAAGTAATGGACCATTTTGCTAAATATAACTTTCTTATATATAAATGAATGTTATAAATAATAATGACGAACATAATAAAATTAGAATAATCTCAAATCCCTAGGAAATTGGTGGATGGAGAGCCACAATTCAGGAATCTATTTTTTTTTAATTATTAGAAGACACTGAAACCTAAGAAAATTTGTAAAAGACTACAGTTGTTGATAAGCATTAAGACAAAGAATATGTTGATCATATTCACTTGAGTATCAATATAGGCCATCAAATAAAAAATAAAAATAAAAAGTCAATATATCATCATCCACCTTACGCTGAAATACAAAGTCTCTTTCGACAAAATTCAGGGATCGAGTTAATTAGAAAGTTATATCAATAGGAATTGTATTATAAATATGCATCAAAACAGGAATTTAACCACTAAAGGATATATTTGTTACTAAGAATATTTTTATTTGTAGAACTATTGTTAAAAGTCATCAATATTGAACCATAATTATAAATGCTTTCATACGTGTAATATTCAGATATCAAGACTTCTTTCCCTAAGTGATGAACACATAAAATATGTATAAATGGCCATATAAAAAACAATATTTTTGTTACGCTGTAAAGTGTTTCCCTCTGAGAAGAACTCCCATATTTTCCAATTTGTACTATTTTGGACTGTTGATCTAATATGTTAAATGATTAGAAACATTTCCACCCATGGTTCATCATTGCGGTGGAGAATGCAAATGTTGCACTAGAAATTCGTTACAGTAACTACCCATGCTGCTCTGAATAAAAAGGTGGGTAGGGATGTCCTCACAGGCTTGGTTAGGTGTTGGGAGTCGCCCCATCATAACCCCCTTCATAGCTATGTCTTTCCTAGTGAGGGTTATCTTCTTGTTCCACTGGTTCGATTTTTCCCATATTTATGGCTTGCCATGGGAGGGCTCTCTTCTTGCTCCATTGGTTGTAGTTTTTCCCAACCATGTCTTTTGCAATGGTGAATCGTGGTGGTGTAGGAACTACTACAGCCCCCACAACACCCAGAATGAAGATCGATATGTTGTGGGGAACATTGTGGATTTTGGAAAAGTTATGAATTTAGGCTTGAAGCTTAGTCAAAACCAGAGTTTTTGATGGTCATGGCTTACATGTGTAAAGAAATATGCCTCGATTGGTCCAAATAAACGTGCCTAGGACTTTAGCAGTTCACCACCGTAGATACGATGTGTGATCTCGTATCTACTCCTAGCGAAGGGCTCGCCATGTGTCACATAAATTTGCCAATATTTAAGTCAATTCGTGACTTCTAAGAAATTGAGCAGTTGTTTCCAGTGATTCCTATCCACAAGCTCAATGATTTTCCCACTATGTGTGCCATTCTGTTAGACCCCAACTATGACAACGATGGCAAGGTAGACACTTTCATATCGAGCAATGAACAAACAAAGCTAATGCACCCAAGGTATAGAAACTAAGATTCTACCAACATTGTCCAATCCTAACTACAGCCAGAGGCCATCAATGAGTGATGAATCCCAAGGGCAATGACAGAGCTGGATAGCATCAAATACTCCATACTGTCACCTAGGCCGAAAGCTAGCCAAAGAAATTAATACACATGCATAAAGGGTTGATTGTTAAGGCCAGTGGCGAGATCTCATTAAACTATAAGTCCAGGCTTAGTACTAGAAAGTTAATACAATTTACTAAATCGGTAAGTAAGCATATTGGCTCATGTAAACAAAACCCACCAATGAAATGTGAAACATTTTTAACATACACAATAAATGACGGTGTTGGAGTTTGACCTGATTAATCAAGGAATGATTACAGTAAAGGAAATGTCATCAATTTAATATCATGTTGTTATAAACATATAATCACCCTGGTGATAGTTTCAGATTAATATATGGAAAATTATTTAATTAATTTTATTTATTTATATTCGTTTTAACATGTGGATGTGTGACATATGATACCAGAGAACTTAGGCTGCCAAGCTGAGACCTCTGGAACAAAGGAAAAACAAACTTGGTGATGTGCACGTAGGAAGTAGGGAGTGATCAACATGAGGAAAACAAAGAATCTGCCACACGGTTCTGTAATGGGAGAAGGACCAACATCATTTTAGGAAAGTAATCATGAGGTTTGGGTGTAGTTGGGTGATGAGACACTAAATACCAATACAGATATCATGGTGACTCTACAAGAATTGAAGGATGAGATGACCCATCTACGGGCAGACAATGAAAGACTAATGCAAGAGCAAGAAAAGATTATGAAGAGCCTATCTGATAGATAGAATCATCAGCCACTAGTCCCTACCCTGAACATGGAAATATGATAGGAGAATAGGAGTTTTGAACTGAGAATGTGGAAACAGAAGGTGGCAACCTCCTTTACATTACACAAATGAACAATTCTTAACTGATACAAATGAAAATGAGCAGGAAAAGATTATGAAGAGTCTATCTGATAGACAAAATCATCGACCACTAGTCCCTAGCCCTGAACACAGAAATATGATAGGAGAATAGGATTTTTGAACTGAGAATGTGGAAATAGAGGGGGAAACCTCATTTACATTACACAATTAAACAATTCTTAGATTATACAAATGAAAAGACCTCCTTTCTATATATAGGAGTCTAAGGGGACATAGTATAATCAGAGCCAACATAACAAAAATAATGTAAGGGTACAATAATAACAATAGTGGGCTTTCATGGGGCACAATAATAACAATATGGGGACTACATGGGCACAACAATATAATAAGGGGGTTGTACTAATAACAATAAAGGGTTAAACTAGTAGTATAGGGACCTAACATGCCCCTCTCCTTCAAAAAGTGTTTTCCTCAACGCTTGAGTAGTTATGGATGCTTCTATATAAAATTCTTGTCCTCCCATGTGTAATCATTAGTGGGTAAGTTCTTCCACTTGATGAGATACTCTGAAATTGATATATTTTGTAGCTTTTGATTTCTTGGTTCTGTTACTGCTTCGAGATCCAATTTGATTTTTCCTTCCTTATCAAGCTCTGTTAATAATGTTTGAACTTGGATCTTCGCAACTTTTGAATGAGTTCCCGCCCTGCTTCATCATTCTTCCATTCATTGCTTGATTTGTTTATTGAATTTGGTTGGATAATTCTACCAACCTCTATCATTTCGGTAACCATATGTTTAATTTTACTCCTTTGGGAATATGGAAATATGTAAGGCTTGATGCTTTGAGGAACACTTCTTGGAATCAAATGAATCTCGTGATCATGACCATGAATAGGTGGGAGGCCTTTGGGAGTCTCAAATACCTTGGAATTATTGTCCATGACTTTTTGGAGATATGGAGAAATATATGATTTCCATGTGTGAACCCCTAGCAAACCTAATTGTGAAATTACGCCTCTTTGTTCTTTCTTTAGAAGCTTTATCATTCTGTTAAAGATGATTATATTTCCTTGTTTCCCTATGATACCCCTTAATTCAACTTCATTTCCTTCCAAAGAAAAATTCATGAAAAGTTCTTGAAAATTAAAAGCTATTGTACCCAAGGATTGTAGCCATTGGACTCCTCATACAAAATTAGCACCACCCATTGGAATGGAAACCATTGGGCTATTAAATACATATTCTCCCATGGATAGCTTCATATTATGGCACAATCCAAAGAAATTTATGGTTCCTCCATTTGCAACCATTACTTGATACTCTGGTGTTGGATATAGGAAGAAATTCAATTCCTTAACTATCTTACAATGAATAAAATTATGGGTACTGCCCGAATCAATAAACACTATTACATTTTTCTTCTTGATATGTCCTTCTATCTTGATAGTTTGGGGAGTGGTAATTCTAGCCAATGCATTACAATATATTTTTGGATTCATTTCTTGATGCTTGATGTGGTCTTTTGCTTCTTGAACCTTTTTCTTCTTGATATGTCCTTCTATCTTGAGAGTTTTGAGGAATGGTAATTTCTACCAATGCATCACAATATATGGTCGGATTCATTTCTTGATGCTCGATGTGATATTTCACTGCTTGAATCTTTTTCTTCTCTATATGTCCTTCTATCTTTAGAGTTTGAGTAGTGGAAATGTCTTCCATTGAATTACAAGATATGGTCGGATTCATTTCTTGATGCTCGATGTGATCTTTCACTTCTTTAACATTTTTCTTCTTGATATGTCCTTCTATTGTGATAGTTTGAGGACGGGTAATTCTAGCTAATGCATTACAAGATATGGTCGGATTCATTTCTTCTTTCTCGATGTGACCTTTCAATTCTTGAACCCTTTTCTTCTTGAATTTTCCTTCTATCTTGAGAGTTTGAGGAGTGGTAATCCTTGCCAAGGCTTTACAAGATATGGTCGGATTCATTTCTTCTTTCTCTAGGGTTGGTTCTAGTGTATATTCTCTTCTTTTATGTTTCTTGATCCTTTTCTTCCTCCTCTTCACAATCAATATAAAATAATTTCTTCTCAGCATATTAAAGACCTTTAATGTTTTTGTTATCACAACTGTAACAAAGTCCTTTTGCTATTTTTTCTTCTAATTATTGTGGTGACAACATTGTACGTTGTGGAAGGGTAGGAGAAACAACACTTCCATCTTTATAGTTGTGAGGGGTAGAATTCCTTGTTGCCATAATTTTTCTTTCCACTTTCCTTTCCAACCTGAATTCCTTCTCCATTGAGTCAGGTTCCCAAAGATGAACCTCATGTTGAATGTTATCCTTTAACGTCCCTATGGAGACATCAATCCTCTGCTTATTTGGAATATAATTTTCCATTATATTCAATTTTTGAAAGTCCTCAATGTGCTTTGCCCTTGCACACTTTTGTTTGAGATTTATCAATTGGCTAAAGAAGGTGTTTCTTTTTGTATCCTCATAATGTGCTATCATTTCCTCCATGAAAATTGACCACATAACAAGTGGTTTACGAGAACAAAGACCTTTATACCATAAAATTTGATCCGGTTCTAAATATGAAGATTCAATACGTACATTTTGTAACAGTTGTACCTCATGTAAATCAAAATATTGCTCCATCTTTAGAATCGAATTTACTGGATCCTTGCCATCAAACTTCCTCGTATCGTCTTTTCTTGATTTTAGGAGCTTGATCTTGAAATGGCTGTAAATTTGTAACTTTGGATCTTCCAGCTCTAAAATCGTGAAATTTAGTAGCCCTCTATGACCTCTTTGCAATGCCACAAGTCTGATCAAAATTGTATTCTCCAAGAAAGCGTTATGCACAATCTCCTAAGATGACCTGATTATATAACTTTTCCAAAGAGTGAACTTGTATGAAGTGCCATATGTCACTGTTTTGACCTTCGGATCTGAAAAATATACACGGAAAACTAGAGTCTATCCTCTTTTTATAATGCCTAATGAAATTTCAATTTGGCGCTCAGAGAGACAGTTATGATGATTTTCCCCAAGTAACCTGTTTGGGATGTAATTCGCGAGTTTGCAAAAGCCCTAACCTCCTCAGATCATATATCTGAAAATAGAGCGAGCTAAGATCTAAAATTGGGACCCGATATTAAGACCAATTTATTCTAAAATGGGTTTTATTTTTTAGCTTTTGAAACGTTGTAGTGAAAAATGTATAACGAAGATTCCATGATCACCTGTTTTAGATCAAATTATGGAGCTTGCTAAAACCCTAACTTCCTTAGATCATATCTCCGAAAATATTGTGAGGCAAGATCTAAAATTAGGACTCTAGGTTCAACGTGATTTCGTCTCAAATAGGTTTTTTTTTTGCATCTAAAATATCGCCGAAAAAAGGTTATAGTGAAAATGCCATGATGACCTTTTTAGAGCAGTGAAACATTAGAATCTAAAGCTCTGAAACCAAACGTTATGAAACCAGCTCACAAAAAAATAGAAGATATAGATGAACACCTTACAAATAAGCTTCTTCGAGGGGGAAACCTCCTTTACATTACACAAATGAACAATTCTTAGATGATGCAAATGACAAGGCCTTCTTTCCATATATAGGAGTCTAAGGGGACATAGTATAATCAGAGCTGACATAACAATAATAATGTAAGGGCACAATAATAACAATAGTGGGATTTCATGGGGCACAATAATATCGGACTACATGGGCATAACAATATAATAACAAGGTTGTACTAATAACAATAAGGGGTTAAACTAGTAGTATATGTACCTAACATATTTTATATAGAAAATAAGTAATAAAATGATGTCAAATATAAATGTAAATAGTAGTAAATATGGTGGTGACCTGGTAATAAATAGATAAAAAAAAAAACTAAAAAATAAATAAATAAATAAATAAATAATTGCTTGTAGGATGATATGTTTAGGAAACACATGTTCTTAACCACGTCTCCATGTGTCTTTGAATGGTTTAGTTGCACTAAAGTATACATTTTAGAGGAATTCATTTGATAACTTCAAATGACAATGCATTATCCATACTAGAAGACATAAGATAAAAGTATAAAGAATCATGTTCAATGACAATAGATTGCTATAGAGAATTAATATTGATACATCATCAAACGTGCATAAAATATCAAAGTTGTTCAAAAAATAATTACTTACTAAACTCTTGCACCAATTTACATTTTGTCTTCCCATGGCCTGGAGAACTCAAAAATTTGGGAAATTCATTTTGTAACTTCTACAACTTGCATCATAACTTAATATACAATTTTCATATTATTTTCTAGAGATGCTTTAAACATTGAAAATTGCACACTAGCATTTCACTTTCATTTTATTTGTTAGATATATGAAATCACTAATTTCATAATATAATTAATACAATTTTATTACTATTTGACAGAGATAGTTATCTTCTAAAACTGGTACATTGCCAATCTCATTTTCCTCTTTTTGTCACTACCATAATAATATAGTAAGTGATACAATTTCTAAACTATTTGTTGGAAATATTCTAGAAATTTCATTTCCCCTGTCACTATTTTCACAATCTAATAAGTGGTTTGTAGTTTTCAAGTACTCTCTCACAAATCCCAAGGGGTATTATTTTTAATAAAATTGATTAAGAATTCAAATAAAATAACTTTCTTAAAGTAAAAAATTGTTGTATTTTCAATAAAAAAACATTCAATTGAAAAAACCTTGTCATGTGTCATAATACATTTATGAATGAAATTAAATATAAGTGTTTCATACAATTTTTCTATATTATTCTTCAAGTATTCTCTTTTACAAAATCCAAAAATACATTTTTACTATATTTTTATGTCTCATAATACATTTATAAATGAAATTAAATATAAGTGTTTCATACAATTTTTCTCTATTATTCTTCAAGTATTCTCTTTTACAAAATCCAAAAATACATTTTTAATATATTTTATAATTAAAATTAGAGGAGACATGATGCATAGATTCTATAATGTACCTCAACTAAACATATCAAACTGTAAAAAATAATAAAATTTCTTAGGCTTTCATGCCATGGTGATTGATGAAGATGTTCAAGTGCTGACATAATCGGCGTATAAAGTTTTTCTCCTTTTAACTCATTGCATAAATATGTGCATGGTTAATGTTATAATACCTTTTGATTCCTATTGGTATACCATCATCGGTGCATATATGTTTATTTTATTCATTATCCCACCAGATATAACCTAAGCATGGAAAGTGTATAATATGGTGACTAGCACCCTTTCCGTGCCTATTCCTAACCTTTCCCCATTGTTAACGTATAACTACATACAATTATCTACCTAGGGAGAAGTAAGTACACTGCTACAAATTCTGCCTTTCTCTGAACAAGATCTTGAATCAGTGGATGGCTTGTTCGAGGAAAAGCAAGAATACTGCAGCCACTCCAAGAGCCAGGAAGCTCGAGCACCATAGGTTGTTCCGGAATTTGAACGTGGGGTGTTCCATGAACCAGATCAGAACTCACCACAACTCACGATGTAATATTATTTCTAGTTGGAACATGCTTTATGTAGCAAAAATAAATAATAGTCATGTTGGAATATTTCTCCTCGAACCTTTGGCAAAATAAATAATATTTAAATTTAATTTATTCTTTTTTAGTTTGAAATTGAAAATATTTGAAATAATTTTCATATCATCTATTACATAGTGTATTAGATGAATAATATTCTTTTGAAATCAAATGGTGTCCATTTTTTTTTAATTAAAAATAAAAATTCACAATAATTCAATTCTATTCAACTACTTAAACTAAAAGACAATTTAGAAAGAAAGAATTAGATTTTATCGTTATTAATTTTATAATATAAGAAAAAAATTAAAAGTATTAGTAAAAAACATTATGATTTATTTTACTTTTGAAACCATGAAAAATATTGCATTGAAATATTAAGCAAAATTGAAAATACTATGAATATAGATTAAAATAAAGGAGCCTTTATCTTTAAAAGACTAAAAATTTATAGAGATAAACTTTCCATAAAATGAAATATTTTTTAAAATTATTAAATTGAATATCTTTTTTTATAATTAAAAATTGGGAAGTAAATTTAGTGAGGAAATGTCAATTATTTTATTTCAATTACCTAAACTAAACTCATTTAAGAGGGAAATAGGAAACCAAATTTAAAAAAAAAAGAAAAAACAAAAACAAAAAAATTATCATAATATTTTAATAATAATAAAGAAAAATATTAATATAATTTTTTAACCATGATAAGAATATTGTATACAACTTTAGAGGGCTTAATGGTTAATATTAAATCAAAATCCTCATAACATGCATGTAGATTTAGGGAGTATAATGAAAATCCTTCAATGATAGTTATACCTATAACTTCATGACTGTATTTAATTTTAATATCCTATAGAACATTAGATTATTAGAGATGTAGATTCTCTAAAATAATTGTGCCATAATTTATGCTACATAGGAGACCCATTGTTAAGAAATAGTTGTGAGGGAATACCAATTGTTAAAGAGTAGTTGTGAGGGAAGGAATAAGATGTGTCATTACTAAGACTAAGCATAGTCAAAGTTGACACCTTTATTCACTAAATTTTGCTCAACATCATCTCTACCATAATTGTTGCTTATTCTTAATACATGAAAGAATCTAATAGTACAAATGGTTGGTTCCACATTCCATATACTATCAATAATCCTTTGCAACATGCAATCCTTGGTCAAATATCCATGACAAATATGATGGATAATTAATTATAAATCTCTAGGAATAACAAATCATGGATTGATTAACTCAATGTGTACTCATCTAAATTTTTCTGTCATGGTTGAGAATGACTTATCCCCTTAACGAATGAGCATACTAGAGCTAACAAAATTAAAAATTCATCTTCAAGAGTTTCTTGTTAAAAAGTATATTTGTCCCAGTGTGTGCCCTCAGGGAGCTTCGATATTATTTGTTAATAAGAAGGACGGAACCCTAAAAATGTGCATGGATTACCGTTAGCTAAATAAGATGACCATTAAGAACAAATACCCCCTCCCCAATATAAATGAGTTATTTGATGAAGTGAAAGGTGCGACCATATTCTCAAAGATCAATCTTCGCTCTCGATATCATCAGATCAAAATAGAGGAGGAGGATATTGTTAAAACTTTGTTGAGGACTCGTTATGGACATTATGAGTTCGTAGTTTTTACTTTTGGGCTAACTAATGCCCCAACAACCTTCGTGTGCCTCATGAATAATATATTCCATCAGTTTTTAGATAAGTTTGTATTAATATTTATTGATGACGTACTGATCTACTCTGAGAACATAGAAGAACATAAGGAGCATCTCCGTATTGTTCTGCAAGTCCTAAGAGAACACCAATTGTACCCCAAGTACAATAAATGTGATTTCTTTAAAGAGAAAATCTATTACTTGGGAGATGTCATCGCCAAGGATGGAATCACAGTAGATCTAGAAAAAATAAGAACTATCATGGAATGGCTAGTACCGAAAGATGTAGTTGACATAGGATCATTCATGGGTCTAGCGGGATATTATTGGAAATTTGTGGAAGAATTTTCTAGAGTCACATATCCTATTACCTCTCTCCAAAAGAAAGGAAAAGCCTCCAAGTGGACCCCCAACTGTCAAAGGAGCTTTGATCAGCTCAAACATCTACTTACCACCGTACCCATTTTGGGTATTGTTGATCCCAAGAAAGCATAGGGGGTTTGTACGGATGGTAGTAAGGAAGGTGTAGGTAGCTTATTAATACAAGAAGGTAGGGTTGTTGCCTACGTGTCAAGACAACTTAAAGAGTACGAGCAAAAGTATTCAGCATATGACTTGGAACTGATAGTGGTGATTCATGCCTTAAAGATGTGGCAAAATTTCTTGTTGGGTAAGAAATTTCTGTGATGACTGATCAATATAGCCTGATTAACTACTTCAAACATCCCACTTTAAATGCTAGGAAAGCTTATTGGGTAGATTTTCTAAGTGAATTCGATCTAAAAATCAAGCATTTGAAGGGAAAAGAAAATCGGGTGGCAGATGCCTTAAGTTGAAAGGTAAATTGTTTATATGAAATTTATTTTAGTGAATTATGAACTAATTTTTCTTAGCAGATCCATGAATCAACCATGCAAGCTTTAGTATATAAACATTTATGGCAGCAAGCAAAAATTTCAAACAGCCATGAACAACAATTGGGATATGAAATAAATGCAGAAGATTTGTTGATTTATAGGAAGAGGATATATGTGCCTAACCAGAAACATCTTAAAATTTTAATTTTAGATGAATATCATAATATTCCTTATGCTACCACCCCAGATACCAGAAAATGATTTTTTCCCCAAGGAAGGAATTTTTTTGGCCTGGTATGAAGAAGGAGGTAGCAAAATATTTAACCACATGTCTGGAATTCCAGCAAGTGAAAGCTGAGCACCAACAACTAGCATAATTACTTCACCCTTTACCTATCCCTGAATGGATATGGGAAACCCTATCCATTGATTTCATTACCAGACTCCCTAAGTCAAAAAAGAAAAATGAATCCATCATGGTGGTGGTGGACAAATTGAGCAAGTCTACTCATTTCGTACCTGTCTAGTCAACTTATAAAGTGCTACAAATTGCTAACATTTTTATGCAAAACATTTTCAAATTACGTGGAATCCCCAAGATTATCATTTCCAACCAAGATATAAAATTGACATCAGCCTTCTGGAAGGCCCTTTAAAAGGTATTGAGCACACAACTTCACTTTAGTACCGCATATCATCCTTAAACGGATGGACAGACTGAGCGAGTAAATTAAGTTGTTGAAGACATGTTGTGAACTTACTTAGTGCAGCAACCAACTAAGTGGGAGGGCTACCTACACTTGCTAGAGTTTGCCTATGAAAATGGATACCATGCATCCTTACAGATGAGTCCCTTTGAGGTATTATATAGGCACAAGTGTAGGACACCTTTGAGGATGAGTGGTCAAGAGAATAAGTTGATGCTAGGACCTGACATGTTAGAATAAATGGAAGAGATGGTGAAAAAGGTATGAGTCAATTTAAAATCTACTCAGGATTAGAAAAATAACATTGTTGATCAAAAGACAAGATTTCGGGAATTCGAAGTAGGGGATCATGTTTATATTAGTGTACAAGCCAAGAAAAACACCTTGCAATGGTCCGGATGTGCTAAATTAGCACCCCGATTCTGCGAGCATTTCCAAGTCCTAGCTCGAATCAGACCAGTGGTTTACCAATTTTCCTTACCCAATCACATTCATGTACAAAATGTCTTTCATGTTTCTCTACTTAAGAAATATGTTTATGATGCTAATAATGTAATCAAATGGCAAGACATTCAAGTAATATTATATATATATATATATATATATATATATAATTATATATATTTATATATATATTATATATATAATATATTATTATATATAGATATGATATAGTATATATATTATAATATATATATTATATATATATATATATATATATAATATTATATATATATATATATATATATGAGGTTTCTCCTTTTACATATTTTTATTAAACAAACTTGTTAATGACTTAACTTATTTTGTTGCTATGTTTAGGTTGAACCATAAGGTGTATTCGTGGTAAAACCTGTGGTTATGCTAGATAGGAGAGAAGTAATGTTGAAGAAACCAGTTATCACCTAGCTTAAAGTGTAGTGGCAGCACTATGGGTCGCAGAGGTCACGCGGAAAGATGAGCAGGTTATGAAAGAAAACTTTCTGGGTCTATTTTCCGAAGGAAAACATCGGGACAATGTTCCATTTTAGGGGGGGAAGATGTAATATCCCTAGTTAATGTAAATATTTATTTTACTGCAAACAAAACAAATTGTTACTATTTTTAAATTATAAAATATTTTGAATTTAGTTTGGAAAAGTGAATTTTACAATCATTCGTAAATATTGTTTTACTTTTTAATTAGTTATGAGAGACAATTATCTATACCTAAACTAAATTGTTGATTATTTACTCAAGAAGATCAAGAGGATATGGGTATTTGAGATCGGTAAAAGAAGAGGAAAGTTCTGCTGAAACGTGAGACAATCTGTGATAGCTACTTCTCGTTAAGACCAGATAGCTGTGAAATCAAGGTTCTCATGGGAGAGAAGAAGTTTCCTGGGATCAGGAACATCTTGGGGGGAGACTATTGACTTAGTAGTCTCAAGGTTGGGAGGAAACCATCAAGGTCTAGTTGCTAACCAATTTTGGCATACTGTATGAACCAAATAAGTAATAAATCTCATTAAATAGAAACTTGTGATAAACCTTCCATAACTGGTGATACGCAATTATTTTTATTCTTGATATCTCGTAGATGAAGTTGTTGTTAAGTAAAAGATATTGTAAAGAAATAGTAGATAGGAGAAAATTTATGCAATAGTTTATAAGTATTTATTTCCATTCTGAATATTCAAAAGATCAAATTCTTGTTAAGAAAATGGTACAGTAAAAAGACATTAGACAAGTTAGATTCATATGCTAAGTAGTATGTATATTCAACTAATGTAGATAAGGGATCAAGAAACCTTTCTGGAAAGTAGAAAATGCAGCAAACATAGTCAGCGTCTAGTAAGGAAATAAGCAAGAACCTAAATATACATTACTCATCAAAAGTATAGGCAAATGATAAGAGATTACTCTCAAAATTTCCAACATTGTAATATTAAAACTACAAATAAAATCCAAGAATAGTCCGCCTAAACCATTCAGTGGGTAACGACAAAAGCCCTGAACCCAGCGCTAAAATAAAAACAGAGGCATTCAAATTAACTCAAGCTTTATAATAAAAACACATCCTATATCAAAAGCTAATAGATATAAATATAGAATTAATGTTAGACTGTAAGGAAAGCTTTTCTAATAATTACATAACTAGTACAACCACATCAAAAATATTGATGCGGTTGATATAGCCAAAGGCTTCATAAATATAACCAAAAAAAAGTATTGAAACATGAAGAACTCCTTACCAACGCACAAATTTACCTTATTCACCATGTATAAAAAGGTAATGGGTCAACTTTAATTTGGGAAAAAAAAGGGAATTACACATTTTATTGTAAAATGGACCATTTTTCGAAATAAAATTTGCTTATATGTAAATTAATGTTATAAAGAACAATGAGGAACTGATCGTGGAGGAATTTGTTAGAATTGGAATAATCTCAAATCCCTAGGAAATTGGTGGGGCGGGGAGCCACATGTCACGAATCTAATTTTTTTAATTAATTAAAAGACAATGAAACATAACAAAATTTGTAACATACTACACTTGTTGATAAGAATTAAGACTAAGAATATGTTGAGCATATTCCCTTAAGAATCAATACAGGCCGTCAATTAAAAAATAAAAATAAAAAGTAAAGATATCTTCATCCACTAAAGTTGAAATAAGAAGTCTCTTTCGACAAAATTCAGTGATCCATTTAATTGGAAAGTTAAAAGTAATCAGGCTCGAACCATAATTATAAAGGGTTTCATAAGTGTAATATTTGGATATCAAGACTTCTTTCCCTAAGTGATAAACACAGAAAAAATGTTTACATGGCCATATAACAACCGTTATTTTAATTAAGTTGTAAGGTATTTACCTCTGAGAAGAACTCCCCTATGTGGCACTTTGTACTATTTTGGGCCATTCATCTAATATGTTAGATGATTAAAAATATTTTAGACCTTGGATCATCATTGGTGGTGTACAATGCAAATGTTGTGCTAGTAATTTGTTACAATAATGGCCCATGCCAATCTGAATAAAAAGGTGGGTAGGGATGTCATTGTTGGCTTGGTTAGGCATTGTGAGTCTCCCCATCATAATGCCCTTTGTAGCTATGGTTTCCACAGTGAGGGCACTCTTCCTATTCCACTAGTTCTAATTTTTCCAGTATCTATGGCTTGCTTAGGGAGGGTTCTCTTCTTCTTCCACTGGTTCCAGTTTTTCTCAGCCCCTTCTTTTCCAATGGTAAATCATGGTGGTGTAGGAACTACTACAACACCCGCAACACCCATAATGAAGATAGGTATGTTGTGGAGAACATTATGGATTTTCGAAAAGATACACATTTCATCTTGAAGCTCAATCGAAACTAGAGTTGTTGTTGGCCATGGCTTCCATGTGTAAAGAAAGTTGTCTAGATTCATCCAAAGAAGGGCACCTGGGGCTTGAATAGTTCACCACTGTAGACAAGATGTGTGATGTCATTTCTACTCCTCCTGGCAAAGGGCTTACCATGTGTCACATAAATTTGTCAATATTCAATTCAATTAGTGACTTCTGAGCAATTGTGGAGTTGTTTCCAGTGATTCCTATCCAGAGGCTCAACAAGCAACCCACTATGTGTTCCATTCTGTTGGATGTCACCTATGACAATGATGGAAAGGTGGACACTTTCCTATCTAGCGATGACAATGGTGGAACCCATGGCTTGCCTCTGCATTCTTTCAAGGAAAGGAGCAAGACATATTATTTGGGAATATTCATGAGAACATGTCACTTGCCTCTGCATTATTTCGAGGAAGGGAGCCAGCCATTTAGGAATGTTCTTGGTAACACATTGCTTGCCTCTACATTCTTTCGAGTAAAGGATCAAGTCATATTATTTGGGAATTTTCTTAGGTGGAGCCTATTAGGAGGCACTAGGTAGAAACCATAATTATTGTTTGCCATGACTTCCATGTGTAAAGCACTAGGCGGGCTCCATAAATTTTTTGATACCCCGTAACCCTACTCTCGGTGATTTGATAAAATTCAACCATTCATTTTCCCTAAATTTTCAACTAGATTAGGTATGTAAGTTTTTTTTTCATCTCCAAAGGATCATTTAGAGGGTCATTTATAGCAACAACATCCATGTTTTGAACTTCATTATGGAACTAGAAAACAAAAATTATTTGAGATGTAAAGTCATGGCCATTATGTATTTTTTTAATTGTTACTTCCTTTTATTTGGTTGTAAGCCGGATTTAGAAGGTTAGTGGGCCTCCTCTTGACTGTTCTAATAAAAAGACAATCTTGATTTTCAATCTCTCATTTTTGAATGTGAATTTATAACTAAAATGGATGCATCCAAGTTAAATTAGCAAAGTAATGAAAGTGTTGGTAAAGTTATAGTAGTTTTTCTACTGACATTGTTAAGAGCTCCCATGTGAGGAAACAATGAAAATCAATTTTGATCCCCTATCCAAATATTTTGAAAATATATATTCCTCTTGAGATAGTTTTGATTGGAAATTTTGAAAATAGCTCAAGGTAGGAGTTATTGGAAAGCTATCATTCCTGTTTGTCTGAAACTTACGAGAATCTTAAATGATATTAAAAAATTTCTGATTTATTGGAACAAAAATATAGAGACCTTAAGATTAGGTCTCTAGGCTTGATTTGACCATCATATATAGGTGTGGTTGGATATGTGTATCAATAATTTCCCTTGTGAGATGGATCTTGATTGAGAATTTTGCATCTGGTAATCCCAAGAAATGGAAGCAGTAGAAAAGAAAATTCTTGGTTGTCTATAGTTGAAGGAAACATCAAAGAAGGCTTCAATCCATACTAAACACTCACAAAAGAATGTGGGCATCGATACATTCTCTCTGTTACTTGCACTAGAGACTCCCTCTCTTTGTCTCATCTGAGTAGTGAAAGTGTGAAACAGCTCTCGAAGATGGTATACTTGCAACTCAGTAGTGAAGGTATAATACAGCTCTGCGAGCTGGTAAATTTGCATTGTCAGCAGATGTAAAGGTGTAATGAAGGTGTCATATAGCTCTATTAGCGAGTATACTTGCATTTCCAACATATGCAGGTGAGTAATGAAGCTTTGATACTCTTGGTGGCTTGTATGCTTGCATTTTCAATAGATGCATTTGACTAATGAAGGAGTGACACAACACTGACAACCGGTATACTTGCATTCTCAACAGATGTAACCAAATAATGAAGTTGTGACGTAGCCCTAGAAGTTGGGTATACTCACATTTTCCACAGATGCAGTTAGTCATGTAGTTGAGTGATGAGGGAACAAGGAGGTAAGAACTACCACTTATGGAGAATGGAATACTATAGGAAGAGGATGATAAGAAGAGTTTGTTTGGATTGTTTGGTTAATGAATTTTTTCTCTCTCTTATGTGGTTAGTGCAATAATCCTTTGTCAAATCTTAGTCCTCCACTTACACTGAACTTCATGGGACATTCCATGATTGAAGTTATTATGCATATATAAGGAAAATAATTTGCAACGTTCCACTCCACCTCCTTTGTTGTCTTGATCACTTCTCCTAATCCATATATTTTCCATGATTTTCTTTGGCTGCGATATATGCTATTGATGGGAGTCCAAAATTTCTAAGAGGATAGTGGGCTCTTAAGTCTTAACCTTCATTTCTCATTTTGACATAATGAAATGGAGAAATTGAATCAAGTCAAGTTATTCAAGCATTAAATGTAGCAATTGAAGGTGTCTTTTAAGAAATGGTGGGTCGAACATCCTTAATTTTGTTGAACATCATAAAATTTATCCTCCACTAGCAGGAAAGGAGGGGTATACACCTTCACAACTGATGAAAAGCTTGGAACTTCCTTAACATCAAATCAATGGGACAACATGGATTTAAGTGGGCATATTTTTAAACAATTTTGTGAAGAGTACAAATAAGTTGGAAAAGATGTTGACTCCTCTGTGATGTCTTATAAATGCCCATATTTGAAGGAAGATTTACGAAGAGAGATTATTGATGGATGTCCTGTCACATTTCATGATAATTATATGATATTTAAAAAAAAAAAAATCCAAATTTCCATTTATGTTAGGTTATATGTTGTGATAATTATATGTGCTTTATTTTTAATGTAAAATCTTGTAGTTACATCATATCTAGGGTGACTTGAGTTTATTTGAATATTAACATTCTCTATAATATCAATGAACAATTGGTATCCAAATGCATAAATATCAAATAGTTGTTCTATCATGTTAAATTGTTGAGTGATTAGCTCATTATTTCTTGCCTATCCCTAATTTTCCATGGGAATCTGAATGGATCTGTTTTTTTTTATTGGTTTGCTAATCCACCTTTTCTCTATCATATGGCTTGTGTAATAATCCTCCTTAGTAGGATGTTAATTTCTCCAATTACTATGAACCGGGCCATTGCCCCATTGAAGGTATTATTTGTTCTTCTTCAAATATTTCTCTACAAACTTCTCTCTCATTTACAACTTTATGTCAATTATTTTGAACTGACCCTCACCTTAGTGTAGAAATGTTTTTCCTTGTAGACATGGTTATCTATTAGTTCCAAATTTATACTAATTGAGTTGTTTAATTGAATACCCCTTAGTCTATTTACAATGATCTTACACATGGCTATGTCCTACCAATGTCCTTGACGCTATCAAGGATGCAGCCTAATCACTATTAAACAAAATAAGAAACATAAAATCACTTTTACAACCATGAAGAACCTATCAAGGATGCAATCAGATCACTATTAAAAAAAATAAGAGACATAAAATCACTTCTACAACCATGAGGAATATTTTGGTTACAATTGGGTGTCATACGAGAATGGAAATAAAAAAAAAATAATGGACATATAAGCACTTCCACTCCATTAAGAAATATTTGGGTCCTAACTGGATATCTTATGTGCATCTAAATATGTTTTGACCCAGATAGGAATTTATCTCTTTAACTGAATATCCCTTACTCTATTTACATTGGCCTAACAAATTCCAATTTCCTTGGAGATTGTAAAGGAGGCAACTAGATCAATATTAAAAAAATAAGAGACATGTAACCACTTCGTTATTTCTTTCAGTAGATTTATTTTCTTGGGATACATAAGGATTGACACCCATCGTTCCCACATTACATGCATTGATAGCCTTCTTGAACTGATATGATTTTGGTACAAAATATTCAAACATCTCTATGTGTTTAAAAGTTCGCTAAGGATCACACAAACCTGAACCTAATAAACCATGGAGGTCCTCTGAAGGAGTGGTCCACCTCCATTGATGGACGTCTTGAACTAATATGATGATGGTACAAAAGATTCAAACAAATCGGCTTGTTTACAGGTTTTAGAAGGATCACTCAAATGTGAACCTGATAAATCATGGAGGTCCTCTGAAAGAACGGTCCAAGTGGAGGCTAAAGATGGCATGGACTCCTAAATTTTCAGAATGGTCCAACTAGAGGCTAAAGCAGGCATGGACACCTAACAATTCAACACTCGGTTTTTAATTTTCATCAGATTGAGACATTCTCACACTTGAAGAAACATCCACTTCCTGATTTATGCGTTGAAGAGGCCAATCAGCGTAATCTAATCTATCGGAAAAATGAGGAGGCTATTGTTCTACCATATACTCCATTCCCCATCAATGTTGGTGTAAGCTTGTTGTCCAAAAATCATTGTATGAAAAGCCACTAACCTATTGATCCATCAAAATGATGACCTTTATAAACTATGACCTATTCATATGTGGCAGGAGTCTATAGAACACTATCAAAATGTAGATGTGGCACTAATCGTTGTTGAATGCACGACCCATTTAAAAATGAGACTCAGTCATGAGGTATTTTCTGCTGGGGAAATCGCTTCCAGAAAATATTTCTATCATGTCACATTCTAAGTTGGAGACATTAATTGCCTACTGTATTCCTTTGAGAAATAAATATTTGTATTGTTCTAACTAACTAACATAAAAATTATTTGAGTTTTGAAAGCATAAATGGCACATTCAAAATCAATAATAATGGTGAACCAATCATTTAAATCCGAAGGCCATGAAACACATACTTAAGGTGATATATTGAGATCGAGATTCAAAGTCCATAGTTGTACGGGAAACAGAAAAATAAGTATAGGTATAGGTGGGTAGAGTGAAGGTGAAGCAAGCACCACTAGCATCAGAATTTTACTCAGTATAAGCAGGGATCGAGGTAACAAAACTAATTGTTTACCCGGCGGAGGAACCGAGCCCAACATCCCATTGTCTCTGTCAAACTCCTCGATAATGTTTCCTCATGGTTTGTTACGTGGCAACTGGACTCTGATATCGCCTTTTCAAGATTTCCCTAGTGCTTGAGAACGCGAATGGTATTTGGCAATAAATGCCATGCATGTTCATTTAATATCATCGTTTGAGTAGAAAAGGTGCATAATAAAGTAAAATGTTTATTTGAAGACATTTTAGAAAAAAATTAAACTTGAAATTTGAAAGGCATGATATAAAATTTCATTAGGTATGGGTAGGTTGAGTTATATTCATTATAGTTTAAATATGATGTAATGAAATGTTTAGTTTATAACCAAAAAAAAAAAACTGAGAAATATTTTTATATTTTACATTTAAAATTTACAATAAAATTAAAGATTGGAAATTATTTAAATATTATGGTGTAGCTGATATTCAAATGAGTGACAAAATAACACATGAACGTTTAAATATTTATAATTAGAATGGTGGTCTTGAGATAAATATTGGAAAGTATTATAGGTTAAATGAATCATTGAGACACTTATGAACCCATGGATCAACTGCACCCATTGTTTTCCTAGACTTTTTTAAGGAAAATCCTCAATTGAGCTAGTGTTATGAAATAAAATTCATAACTAACCAATATGCACCTCTCTTCCCCTCCAATTTAGGTTGTGAATATGGTAGGTTCTTAACACTTCATTGAGAACATGGGTGCCATACATAGAATTATGTTAAATCTGGTTTTATGCATAGAATTATGTTAAATCGGGTTTTATGCATAGAATTATGTTTTAGTTTTACCAATTTTTTTCAAGACTAGTTTTATTAAGAACCACATATACATATCTATTTCTGCTCCAAATGTTGTTTGTGACATTTTCACTATCAATGTTACTCTTTCTTATGCTATTTCCTTTGGACTTTTGCTTTACAAAATGTTGTGAAATTTCTGCAATTTCTAATTAACTCACCTTGGGAATTTCTAGTTACCTCACATTGGGAAGAATAGTCATAGGCCAATTTAGTTGAGAATGTTAGGATTATGTATTTACAAAAATAATTTAGACTGTAATAACCCTGAAAGGGTTCTATTATTAAAACCCTAATTTTGTACAAACATCACTGATATAATTTCTCAAGGTTTAAGAAACTAAGGAACCCTAGCATAAACCCTTATCGGGGCATGTATCAACCACCCCTGGGAAGAAGAACATGTAAAATATTAGAGTGGATACTATAGAGGATCCTTTGAACTCAATGAATGACTATTGGAAGCTTCAATCAGAGGCCATACATCTCTATAACTAAGAGTGAAAGGTCAAAAAAAAAAAAAAAAAAAACCCATCATTTAAAATTAATAAAGAAATTTGAATTCAAAGAGTCATCCAGATAACCTAGTTGCAGAATTACCTATAGTATTCTCAATGGAATAGAGTTTTGGAGGAGAACTTTGAACTATGAAAGGGTTCAAAAATCTCTAGCAAGTCTGATGTGAAACCCTTGCTATCGATGTAAAAGAAATCTAGAGATTCATATGCATAACTAACCATATAGACTATGTACATAGTAAATATTTCATGTGAAACCCTTACACCTGACAACATCCTTTGTTTAGTAAGGGATAGCAAAAGATCACCTGAATTTATGAACTCGAATAAGATGGAAAGGAAAATAGCCGAACACCCAAAAGGTTGCGCCGAAATCGATTTCTAATCACCGCAAGCTAAGAGGATAAATAAGTTTTTGTAACTAGAATAAATAACATAATAATAATATGAATATGCTAAGAACTTTGCTAAAAAGGATTATCCATAAGATCACCTGGTCACATGAACGAAAGGTACCAAACTAATTGTTCCAACAGTAAGCAATACTTGGTTTCATCAAAGGATTGCAAAGCAAGTTTAGTAGTAGGCCAAGAAAGAATGAGATAGCTACTTGTGAAATTAAAATGGGAGAGTGGTTACCCTCTAACCACCTCCTCCACATTTGACCTTCAAAATAACCCTAACTCTCCATAACCATAGATGTAGCATCAAAATAACCAATCAGGTAACATCACCACAAGACACAGATCAAGTCTCCATGTGTCCTTGAATGGTTTAGGTGTGCCAAAGTATACATTTGAGAGGTCTGACATTTGATAAGTTCCAATGCCAAATAATTAAGGCAATGTGTTATCCATACTAGAATACATACTATAAAAATATAAAGAATCATGTGCAATGACAATGGATTATGTGTCTTTGAATGGTTTAGGAGCATCAAAGTATACATTTGAGAGGTTTGACATTTGATAAGTTCCAATGCCAAATAATTAAGGCAATGTGTTATCCATACTAGAATACATACTAAAAAAATATAAAGAATCATGTGCAATGACAATGGATTATGTCTTTGAATGGTTTAGGTGCACCAAAGTATACATTTGAGAGGTCTGACATTTGATAAGTTCCAATGCCAAATAATTAAGGCAATGTGTTATCCATACTAGAATACATATTATAAAAGTATAAAGAATCATGTGCAATGACAATGGATTGCTACAGAGAATAAATATTGATACATCAAAAAACCTGCATAAAATATCAAAGTTGTTCAAAAAATTATTACCACCTACACTCTTCCACCAATTTACATTGTGTCTTCCCATGGCTTAGAGAACTTGAAAATTTGGGCAATTCGTTGTGTTACTTGTACAACCTGCATCATAACCTAATATAAAATTTTCATATTATTTTCTATAGATGTTTTAAACATTGAAAATTGCACATTAGCACTTCATTTTCACTTTATTTGTTGGAGATATGAAGTCACTACTTTTATAATTATTTATTAAAATACATTCCCTAATATTTTTCAATGTAATATTAATTTTTTATTAATATAATATTTTTCTTGCTGTTATTTAAATTCAATTTTTTCAGAGTCCTTTTTAATTTCTTTTTATTTATTATAGCCTTAAACTTAAATTGATTATTAATATAAATAAATTCTAATTCAAAAATATTAATTAATTTATTTTTTTATTTGTGGGTCAACTTAAAAAAAATTAATAAATTAACTAAATAAATATTTTTAGTCAAACTAGCTGTTATTTTCTAACAACTAGTTAGCTGCTCTCTTCATCTATTTATTTCATTGCCTAGATCTGATTCATCCTCTTGTACTAAGGATGAACCACATTGGTTGGTTTGAAAAGTTTATCTCCTATGTGAATTTTTCTAAAAGATTTTGTTATGATGCTTATCTTCTAAAACTCATACATTGCCAATCTCATTTTCCTCCTTTTGTCACAACCATTATAATATAGTAAGTGATACAATTTCTAAACTATTTGTTGGAGATATTCTAGCAATTTCATTTCTCCCATGTCACTATTTTCACAATCTAATAAGTGGTTTGTAGTTTTCAAGTACTCTCTCACGAATCCGAAGGGGTATATTTTTAGTAAAATGGATTAATAATTCAAATAAAATGGCATTCTTAAAGTAGAGAATTGTTGGATTTTCAATAACAAACATTCAATTGAAAAAATATTGTCATGTCTCATAGTACATATACAAATTAAATTAAATGTAACTATTTCATTCAAGTGTTCTATATTATTCTTCAAATATTCCTTTTCACAAAATCCAAAAATACATTATTAATATATTGTATAATTAGAAATTAGAGAAGGAGACATGGTGCATAGATTCTGTAATGTAACTCAACTAAACATATCAAACTGTAAAAAACAAAACATTATTCTTAGGATTTCATCCCGTGGTGATTGATGAGGGTATTCAAGTGCTGACATAATCAGCTTACAAATTTTATCTTCTTTTTACTCATTGCATAAATATGTGCATGCTTTATAATACCGTTTTATTCCTCTTGGTATACCATCATTGATGCATATATGTTTATTTTATTCATTATCCCATCTGATATAACCTAAGCATGGAAAGTGTATAATATGGTGACTATCACCCTTTCTGTCATGCCTCCATGGGATCGGTGGTCTTTCAACCGTGCCGGCGAGGTGCGACACTACCAACCATTTTCTTTTCACCAATACTTACGATTGTAGACTACGCCTTAACCATCCATACTTAGTTTATTTTTCGTTACCAA
>APFE030799288.1:0-10083 GCA_000404065.3 Pinus taeda
TGGGATTAAACATCAAACAACTGTGCCTTATAATCCCCAACATAATGGTGTAGCTGAAATAATGAATAGAACAATCTTGAATATGGTACGATCCATGCTCTTTTTAAGAAATGTAAAGATAATGTTTTGGGCTGATGTTGTTCTATGTGCTGCATATATAAAGAATAGATGTCCATCTAATGCTATAAGAAACAAGACTCCTTATGAATTGTGGTATGGACATGTTCCTTCGGTAAAACATCTCAGGGTCTTTGGTTCCACCTGTTATGATTTGATACCAAAGGTACATATAAACAAACTTGGTGCTAGAAGTCGTAAGTGTATATTCCTGGGGTATTCAAACACCTCCAAACCATACTTCCTCTATGATGAAGTAAATAAAAAGTTTGTTGTACCTAGAGATGTAATTTTTCTTGAATCATCCAAATCTGATAATGTTGTTGAGTGGCAACTTGATCGCTTGGATAGATTCACAAAAACAAAATCATTTGAAGAATTTGATAATCAGATTCCACATCTTGAAGGGGGGATTCCTATTCTAGATCAACATGTGGAATATTTTTCTGAAGAATACTCTCCCCCGACTGAAACTCCAACAACGGATGATGCTTTAAGTGACGTAATTGATAGAATGGGAGACTCAATCTTGATTCAGTCCCAACTCAATCAACAGAGCAGCCTGGACCATCTCAGAAAGGTCCCCCAAAGTGGCTGATGAAGACACTTGAAAGTGTTCATCCTGATGAAATTGGAAAAGCAAGAACCAGAAATTCAAACCGACAAAATGGAGGTGATGTGGATGACTCTAATTCACCTGTTGATATGGATGTTTCTTATGATTGTGAATTGAACTTGTCTACAGATTTTGAACCAACTTCCTTCAAAGAAGATGATTCTCATGATGAATGGAAAGAAGCGATGAAAAAAGAGTATGATGCCCTCATAAAGAACGACACTTGGAAGCTGGTTGATCCTCCATTAGGAACCAAACCAATTGGCTACAAGTGGGTCTACAAGAACAAGTACAAAGCTGATGGCTCACTTGACAAGCACAAAGCTAGGCTTGTGGCAAAAGGCTTTGCACAAAAGGAAGGGGTCGATTATGAGGAAACTTTGCCCCCATAGCAAAATGGGCCACCATCTGGACACTCTTTGCACTAGCAGCTTAGAACGGTTGGAAAGTCCATCAAATGGATGTAAAAACTGCCTTCTTGAATGGAGATCTAAAAGAGAATGTTTTTATGTCCCAGCCTAAAGGATGTTCTGTGAAAGGACATGAACATAAAGTATTCAAACTTTTGAATTCCTTGTATGGCCTCAAACAAGCACCACGAGCCTGGTATGAAAAACTAACTGAGCATCCTCTGAAACTCAACTTCAATCATTTTGATCTTGATGATGCAAATTTATTTGTCAAGAAAGTGGGCAAAATAGTTGTATATCTTGTGGTATATCTAGATGATCTTCTAATGACAGGTAACAATGAAAGCTACATTGCATCCATAATGAAGGAATTGGGGAAAAGTTTTGAAATGACTGATTTGGGCTATGTTCATTACTATCTTAGCATTGAAGTAACCCAACATCCAAAGTATATATTTCTTTCTCAAAAGAAATACATTGGAGATTTGTTAAATAGATTTGGCATGATAGAGTGCAATCCTCTTACTACTCCAATGGAACAAAACTTAAAGCTCACATCTATTTAAGGAAAGGAATTTGAGGATGCAACAAAGTATAGATAGCTTGTAGGAAGTCTCAACTACCTTACTACTACCAGACCAGACATTTCATTTCATTTAATTCTTGTTATTACTATATTAATAATTTTGATTCATGTTATAACTATATTAATAATTTCAATTCATGTTATTACTATATTGTTTGCTTGTTTTACGTCTTATGTTTTACTATATTGTAACAATATTTTGTAACACTATTATACTAATCAATATAATTATTAATTCATGTTATTACTATATTATTTGTTTGTTTTTTGTTTTATGCTTTACTATTCTGCAACACTATTTTATAACACTTTTATACTAATCATTATCATTATTTAATTCATGTTATTACTATATTAATAATATTATTTCATGTTATTACTATATTGTTTGTTTGTTTTATGTTTTGCTATTTTGTAACACTATCATACTAATCATTATCAATATTTAACTCACGTTATTACTATACATTTGTTTGTTTTATGTTTTATGTTTTACTATTTTGTAACACTATTATACTAATCATTATCATTATTTAACCCATGTTATTACTATGTTATTTGTTTAATGTTTTATGTTTTACTATTTTGTAACACTATTATACTAATCACTATCATTATTTAATTCATGTTATTACTATATTAATAATTTTAATTGATGTTATTGATATATTGTTCGTTTGTTTTATGTTTTATGTTTTACTATATTGTAACACATACTAATGATTATCATTAATTTAATCATGTTATTACTATATTAATAATTTTAATTCATGTTATTACTATATTGTTTTGTTTGTTTTATGTTTTACTATATCATAACACTATTTTGTAGCACTGTTATACTAATCATTATAATTATTAATTCACGTTATTACTATATTAATAATTTTAATTCATGTTATTGCGATATTGTTTGTTTGTTTTATGTTTTATGTTTTACTATTTTGTAACACTATTATATTTATCATTATGATTATTTAATTCATGTTATTACTATATTAATAATTTTAATTGATGTTAATACTATATTGTTTGTTTGTTTTATGTTTTATGTTTTACTATATTGTAACACTATTTTGGAACACTATTATACTAATCACTATCATTATTTAATTCATGTTATCACAACATTAATAATTTTAAATCACGTTATTATTATATTGTTTGTTTGTTTTATGTTTTATGTTTTACTATTTTCTAACACTATTATACTAATAATTATCATTACTTAATTCATGTTATTATTGTATTAATAATTTTAATTCATGTTGTCCCTATGGGGTAGCTCAAGTGGCAATGGCTGTGGAAATGAAGTCTCACCGAACCGGAAGTCTTGGGTTCAAATCTTGGGCTACCCCTCCCCTGTAGTGGGGTATGTAATGGACATGAAAATTGGAGAGTCTTACCAAAATCTTTAAAAAAAAAATAAAAAATAAAAAATAAAAAAAATTAATTCATGTTATTACTGTATTGTTTGTTTGTTTTATGTTTTATTATATTGTAACTCTATTTTGTAACACTATTGTTGACACCTAATCCTCAAGATTGGGTGAATTTATGTAAATAGTTAAATTAGGAATGTGAACAGTCATTAGAAGATGAACTGAGCAGTCACACCCTTTTGTGTATAACAATAGCCTAACTAATGAAATGAATCGAATTAGCTTTACTACCTATTGGAGAGTTACTACCTGGCCTGACATGGTATCAGAGCCAGTTCTCAAAATAGTTGTAACTCCTTTCATTTTTTTTGCTACTGTGGGCTGTACGCTGGTGCACTGTCCTGACCTGAGCGCTGTCCTGACATGAGCACTGTCCTGACTGAGCGCTGTCCTGACATGAGCACTGTCCTGACCTGAGCGCTGTCCTGACATGAGCACTGTCCTGACTGAGCGATGTCATAAAACAATAAAGCGTTCCTACTTCCGCTGTCCTCAACACCTATGTCCTCCGAAATATCTCTTGAATGTTTGAATGTTACTCCCTCTTGATGCGCAGGTCTGACCCATCTGTGTTTTTAATGTTGCGTTTCTCTGATCCGAGGATTCTTGTCAAATAATTCTTTTGATTTCTATCCTCATGGTCAGTAGTGGCTACAACTTACGCTACGTCCCGAACAAACCAATACGCCCTTTATTTCGATCAAAGATTGAATGTAGAGAAAGCATCTCTATCCATTAATTTTTCTTGAATTCCACAGGATCCCCTCGGCTTGAAGTAAACGACATATTTGAAGGTAGGGAAAGCATCTCTATCCATTACATTTTCCTCCACGCCAACCACAGATTTTGCCTTTACAGTTTTCATGCCATACAGAAAGTATATTGGAAGCGTCGGCCAGAGGTTTTATACTGGAAGGTCCGTGCTGAGACTGTACATTTTTTGTGTTGAACGAACATTGTTTCAAGTGTCGGATGCTCGGAGGCTGATTGTCTGAAACGATTTTTATTTTAAAACCAATTGTGCATGAAAAGTTACGCTGACATTTTACATGTGCTGAAGTTTTTAATGTTGTGCTTAAGTTTTTTTAACACTGGATGCCACTAGTGAGATTCAGAAGAAGCTTTAAATAAAATATAGGAGAAGATTAAAAAAAAAAAAAATGCATTTTTTCATAATATTGCCATTATAGTGAAGTTTTTCTTGAACACCAGAAGTGGAAATATATTATATATTGGTAGTAGAAGTATTTTTAGAGCTCTTGGATTTTACAATGCATTCAATCATATCTATGGTGGGAATAGTTCTCACTAACAAGGAGAACTATCCTGAATGGTCCCGGATGATAAAACACACCCTCATCTTCAATGAGTTGTGGAAGGGAGTGTGTGTTGGAGAAGGAGACAATGACCGAGTACATCCTACCTCAAACAAAGAGCTCATCGCTTGGGAAAACAAGAACAACAAAGCTTATGCATTAATCGCAACATCTGTAAATGAAGAGGTGAGTCGCCATATTTTGTCATATTCACCTGCTTTTGAAGCCCTACAAAAGCTGAAAGAGCTCTATGACTCAGATTCTGCACTTGAAGTTGTCCAACTCATGATTAAACTCTTCACTCTTGAACTGCAAAATAATGATCCTCTTGCTCTTGCATCTGAGGTAAAGTCTATAATGCATGATATCAAATCCACTAAGGTTGAGCTGGATATCCCTCTTATTGCTTTTTTGAAGGAACTTTATCCTACTTACTCCAATTATCTTTAGTCTTTGCAAGCAAATGGAAATCTCAAATATATAACCTTTGACTCTCTTGTGAAAAGCTTTGTTGAAAGAGAAAGATTTTGGAAAGAAGACAACCCCTGAGTCTTTTGAAGAGACTGTGTGCCTTGCTCATAAAGAAAAGCATCCTGCTCAAGATTCTACAAGAACAAGAGGTGGACGAAGAGGAAGAGGAAGATATTCAGAGGTAGGGGGCAGACATTCTCAAGGAGAAAAGGCAGATTTACACTATATTCACTGCAAAAGAAATGGATCACATGATACCTCTACATGCAAGCTACCATGGGACAAAATTGAGCAGAAAAGAAACCAACAGAAAGGTAAAATTGATGATACAGACAAAGGTAAAGTACCTGAATCCGCTCACTATGTTGAGGAACAATGTAACATTGGAGTAAATGAAGATTTGTTTAATGCTTCACCTGCTTCCTGGAAAAATTATTGGTTGCTTGATTCAGGAGCAAGCTGTCACATGACTCATAGAAAAGATTTTTTTGAAGATTTCACTGACAATGTTGATGGAGCAGTATACTTTACAGATCAGTCAAAAATCAAGCCATCACGGCTTGGTACAATCAGGCATAAACTGCATGGTCTTCCAGACTTTCTTCTGGATCATGTTCTATATCTCCCACAACTCAAGAGAAACTTGTTGTCCTTGGTCCACATCCGCCAGCAAGGTAACTCCATTCATATGTTTGATGACAAACTTGAGGTAAGAAAAGCATCTGACCACTCACTTGTCATGAGGGGAATAGAAGAAGAAAGGTTTCTCAAACTGCAAGGAACATCTGCTCATGCACAACATTTCTCATACAATTCTCATCACGAAGAAGGTACACTTCCATCAAGTTTATTATGGCATGCTAGATTTGGACATTTGAACTATGACAATCTCCACTTATTGAAGAAAAATGGTGTTGTCGGTTTGCCTACAATTCCTAGAAAACTTAAGCAATGTGATGCTTGCATTCTAGGAAAGCATAACAAACAGCGTTTTCATGATTCGCATTCAAGAGCACATAGGAAAATTGAACTCATTCATTCAGATTTATGTGGTCCAATGCCTATTTCATCTGAAAATGGAAATAAATATATGATGACATTTATTGATGACTACACCAGAATGTGCTAGGTTTATTTATTGAAGAACAAATCTGATGCTTTCCAAACATTCAAGAATTTTCATAAATGGATTGAAAATGATGCACAATCTCATATTGGGTCTATTCGCACTGATAATGGAAAAGAATATACATCAAATGAATTTAAAAACTATCTTCGCCAACATGGGATCAAACATCAAACAACTGTGCCTTATAATCCCCAACAGAATGGTGTAGCTGAAAGAATGAATAGAACAATCATGAATATGGTACGATCCATGATTTTCTTCAAAAATGTAAAGATAATGTTTTGGGCTGATGCTATTCTATGTGCTGCATATATAAAGAATAGATGTCCATCTAATGCTATAAGAAACAAGACTCCTTATGAATTGTGGTATGGACATGTTCCTTCGGTAAAACATCTCAGGGTCTTTGGTTCCACCTGTTATGATTTGATACCAAAGGTACATAGAAACAAACTTGGTGCTAGAAGTCGTAAGTGTATATTTCTGGGGTATTCAAACACCTCCAAACCATACTGCCTCTATGATGAAGTAAATAAAAAGTTTGTTGTACCTAGAGATGTAATTTTTCTTGAATCATCCAAATCTGACAATGTTGTTGAGTGGCAACTTGATCGCTTGGATAGATTCACAAAAACAAAATCATTTGAAGAATTTGATATTCAGATTCCACATCTTGAAGGGGGGATTCCTATTCTAGATCAACATGTGGAATATTTTTCTGAAGAATACTCTCCCCCGACTGAAACTCCAACAACGGATGATGCTTTAAGTGATGTAATTGATAGAATTGGGAGACTCAATCTTGATTCAGTCCCAACTCAATCAACAGAGCAGCCTGGACCATCTCAGAAAGGTCCCCCAAAGTGGCTGACAAAGACACTTGAAAGTGTTCATCCTGATGAAATTGGAAAAACAGGAACCAGAAATTCAAACCGACAAAATGGAGGTGATGTAGATTACTCGAATTCACCTGTTGATATGGATGTTTCTTATGATTGTGAATTGATCCTGTCTACAGATTTTGAACCAACTTCCTTTAAAGAAGTTGCTTCTCATGATGAATGGAAAGAAGCGATGCAAAAGGAGTATGATGCCCTCATAAAGAACGGCACTTGGAAGTTGGTTGATCCTCCATTTGGAACCAAACTAATTGGTTGCAAGTGGGTCTATAAGAACAATTACAAAGCTGATGGCTCACTTGACAAGCACAAAGCTAGGCTGGTGGCAAAAGGTTTTGCACAGAAGGAAGGGGTTGATTATGAGGAAACTTTTCCCCCATAGCAAAATGGGCCACCATCCGGACACTCTTTGCATTAGCAGCTCAGAACGGTTGGAAAGTCCATCAAATGGATGTAAAAACTGTCTTCTTGAATGGAGATCTAAAAGAAATGTTTTTATGTCCCAGCCTGAATGATTTGTTGTGAAAGGACATGAACATAAAGTATTCAAAATTTTAAATTCCTTGTATGGCCTCAAACAAGCACCACGAGCCTGGTATGAAAAACTAACTGAGCATCTTCTGAGACTCAACTTCAATCATTTTGATCTTGATGATGCAAATTTATTTGTCAAGAAAGTGGGAAAAATAGTTGTATATGTTGTGGTATATGTAGATGATCTTCTAATGACAGGTAACAATGAAAGCTACATTGCATCCATAAAGAAGGAATTGGGGAAAAGTTTTGAAATGACTGATTTGGGCTATGTTCATTACTATCTTAGCATTGAAGTAACCCAACATCCAAAGTATATATTTCTTTCTCAAAAGAAATACATTGGAGATTTGTTAAATAGATTTGGCATGATAGAGTGCAATCCTCTTACTACTCCAATGGAACAAAACTTAAAGCTCACATCTATTTAAGGAAAGGAATTTGAGGATGCAACAAAGTATAGATAGCTTGTAGGAAGTCTCAACTACCTTACTACTACCAGACCAGGCATTTCATTTCATTTAATTCTTGTTATTACTATATTAATAATTTTGATTCATGTTATAACTATATTAATTATTTCAATTCATGTTATTACTATATTGTTTGCTTGTTTTACGTCTTATGTTTTACTATATTGTAACAATATTTTGTAACACTATTATACTAATCAATATAATTATTAATTCATGTTATTACTATATTATTTGTTTGTTTTTTGTTTTATGCTTTACTATTCTGTAACACTATTTTATAACACTTTTATACTAATCATTATCATTATTTAATTCATGTTATTACTATATTAATAATATTATTTCATGTTATTACTATATTGTTTGTTTGTTTTATGTTTTACTATTTTGTAACACTATCATACTAATCATTATCAATATTTAACTCACGTTATTACTATACATTTGTTTGTTTTATGTGTTATGTTTTACTATTTTGTAACACTATTATACTAATCATTATCATTAGTTAACCCATGTTATTACTATGTTATTTGTTTAATGTTTTATGTTTTACTATTTTGTAACACTATTATACTAATCACTATCATTATTTAATTCATGTTATTTCTATATTAATAATTTTAATTGATGTTATTGATATATTGTTCGTTTGTTTTATGTTTTATGTTTTACTATATTGTAACACATACTAATGATTATCATTAATTTAATCATGTTATTACTATATTAATAATTTTAATTCATGTTATTACTATATTGTTTTGTTTGTTTTATGTTTTACTATATCATAACACTATTTTGTAGCACTGTTATACTAATCATTATAATTATTAATTCACGTTATTACTATATTAATAATTTTAATTCATGTTATTGCGATATTGTTTGTTTGTTTTATGTTTTATGTTTTACTATTTTGTAACACTATTATACTTATCATTATGATTATTTAATTCATGTTATTACTATATTAATAATTTTAATTCATGTTAATACTATATTGTTTGTTTGTTTTATGTTTTATGTTTTACTATATTGTAACACTATTTTGGAACACTATTATACTAATCACTATCATTATTTAATTCATGTTATCACAACATTAATAATTTTAAATCACGTTATTATTATATTGTTTGTTTGTTTTATGTTTTATGTTTTACTATTTTCTAACACTATTATACTAATAATTATCATTACTTAATTCATGTTATTATTATATTAATAATTTTAATTCATGTTGTCCCCATGGGGTAGCTCAAGTGGCAATGGCCGTGGAGATGAAGTCTCACCGAACCGGAAGTCTTGGGTGGAAATCTTGGGCTACCCTTCCCCCGTAGTGGGGTATGTAATGGACATGAAAATTGGAGAGTCTTACCAAAATCTTAAAAAAAAATAATAATAATAATAATAATTAATTCATGTTATTACTGTATTGTTTGTTTGTTTTATGTTTTATTATATTGTAACTCTATTTTGTAACACTATTGTTGACACCTAATCCTCACGATTGGGTGAATTTATGTAAATAGTTAAATTAGGAATGTGAACAGTCATTAGAAGATGAACTGAGCAGTCACACCCTTTTGTGTATAACAATAGCCTAGCTAATGAAATGAATCGAATCAGTTTTACTCCCTATTAGAGAGTTACTACCTGGCCTGACATGGTATCTGAGCCAGTTCTCAAAATATTTGTAACTCCCTTCATTTTTTTTGCTACTGTGGGCTATACGCTGGTGCACTGTCCTGACCTGAGCGCTGTCCTGACATGAGCACTGTCCTGACTGAGCGATGTCATAAAACAATAAAACGTTCCTACTTCCGCTGTCCTCAACACCTCTGTCCTCCGAAATATCTCTTGAATGTTTGAATGTTACTCCCTCTTGATGCGCAGGTCTGACCCATCTGTGTTTTTAATGTTGCGTTTCTCTGATCCGAGGATTCTTGTCAAATAATTCTTTTGATTGCTATCCTCATGGTTAGTAGTGGCTACAACTTACGCTACGTCCCGAGCAAACCAATACACCCTTTATTTCGATCAAAGATTGAATGTAGAGAAAGCATCTCTATCCATTAATTTTT
>APFE030799294.1:0-51310 GCA_000404065.3 Pinus taeda
GACTAGAGGACACTTGCTCAACTGCTACTCTAGCTGCATTTCCATCAATGTCCTGTGATCTTGTTCTCTTGGAAGCCACTGAGACAGACGAACACCTGAAAGATTTGGAGACAAACAACATGCATGGCAAGATATCTGTCAGTGGAAACAAAGCAAATTCGGGGAATGACACAGCACATACCTGGGAAACTAATGGGCAAGATTGCATAATTTCTTCTAGGAGGCTGGGTGATTGGCTGCCAAACTGCACAAAAGGCAGTCTGGGTTGTCTGGGAGGTAGGACTGATTATTGGATCTACACAATGCGCAAACCAGACTGGTTGTTGGCTTCTGGGATTGCGCAATGCGCAATTCCAGCTGGGAATGACTGTAGGCTCAGGGACTGCATTGCGCAATTTTCTGAGCTAACAGTCACTGCCCCTCAGAAATGCGCAAAAAAGTCCTAGAGGGAAGTGCTAGGAAGAAATGCACATTTCTGGAGAGGAAGGTAGAGCCTTCCTACCCCAAATTGCACCATGCAATCTCAGTGAAGGCAGAGTCCGGCCCAAGGTTGGCCCGACTCGCCGACGGGCAACTGAAATAAAATAAGATAGTGAATGCATGGAGACATTAAGTTAAAGCAGAAGTGATTGACAGTGCATGCAACACATGAATGAAAGATTCAGTAAACATATCAACATGCATGTGGGTGAAGCAATTCGCCAGTTCAGCAAACATTCGTGCAAAATAGTTTCATGCATGCGACAGCAGTGAGATAGCATCAAAAACTGAAACAGAGCTAGAACAAGCTATTATACATGTAAACGACAGCAAGCGTTCAAAGAAATCAAGAAAACAGCACTCGCACAAGCGAATACATGAAAAGTGACAGAAATGTTGAAAAAGACAAGTTGAGACCACTTACCCGTGAATAGCTGAGTCGGATGTATCGAAGAGTCCTGGATGTGTTGTGGGATGTCAGAGCTCCAAGATCGATGTGAAAGAATGAGCTCTGATGTGTCGATGTGAAAGAATGAGCTCTGATGACGTGCATGCCACAAATCTAGGAAAAAGTGACACTTGGAGGGAAGTTTCTAAAACAACTTTTCATGTAACCCCTGGCTGCTAAAAATAGTGCCTTGAATCATGGGATGCCTTTGCATGTTTCCTTTTTCTATTCTGGGAAAAAGTAAGTCATGCATGCATGCAAGTGAAGTTTCCTTGGTCTCGGGTGGAACTGGTCAACCAGACTACTAGTGCATGAAACTACTCAACTGCTTGAGAAAAATGCGCATTTCTGGCTAGGATCTGGGCTGACTGCCCAGTAGGTTTATGCAATTTCTTGGCAGAGTAGCTGACTACTGCCCATATTTGCGCAAATTCTAGGTTGAGCAGCCCTGATGGGAAATTTGCGCAATTCCTACTCTGAGTGTTGGCTGGTAGAATTGCGCATTTCTGGAGCCCATTAGGCTGCCAGACAAAATTGCACAATTTCTGGAGGGAAGGTTGGTTTCCCTCTAGAAATGCGCAATTTTCTTAGGGAAGCTACTCAGCCTGCAGTTGGACTAAGTCCGGGTGGAAAACCTGTGAGGGGAATGCATCAAGTTGTGATCAACAGGCTTAAGAAAAAACAGAATCTTGTGTACTTGACAAAGCAAGACAAGGTGCTATGAATGGTTGTTAGGGAGGCTCCAAAACGAGCTAAGGAAAAATTTTGGAGGGTGGTTGTAGCTACTACAACAGAACAATTAACTAAGAAAGGTAAGAATTCTATAGAAACTCAGAAGGATTGAGTTTGATATGATATTAGCCATTGATAGGGATCTAACCATGGTTGTTGGTTCAACAACGAGAGATTATAAGAGCAACTCAATGGGTAGATCAAGAACACACTTAAGAGGTCGATTTCCTTAGCAAATTGAGCTATCTAGCTACGGAGGTCGAGCAGGGAAGAAGACTTCGAGCCAGAAGGGGTGCAGAGATAGAGAGGGAGAAGAGACAGTGATTCCATAGGATTTTCCAGTTCCGGAGATTCAGTAGCAGGAGGGTCGAGTTTTTCCTCAATGAGGTTGCACATGTAGCTTCAAAGGAGGGCTTGATTTACTTAAAGAGAGGATCGGTTCAGTTGTTGGAGGTTGGGAGAAATTCTAGAAGGACAAGCGAGTCATTCTCAGAGGTTGAGTTGGGCAAAACGACATCACTAGATCCGCTTCCAAGCAGTGCGAGTTTGGCTTGTGCAGAGGTTGACGCAGGGGCAGTTTGAGTAGCCTATTTGTGCCAAATTTGGAGTTGGATCAGTGTCTAGTGAGACAAAATTTGTCTCACTAATTTTTTTTCCAAATTATTTTGCAGAGCATTGCCAAGTTTGGCAGCCAAATTATATTCATATTTTCACTGTTGCATAATAATAATAAAACCCTCATTTGTTGCATTAGTTTTCCCACTTTGGGTTTTTCTGAGGATATTTGTCTAAAAATAATGGTGTCAATTTTATTGAGTGTGTGCTCTATTTTCTTAGTTCCAGTTTCTATTTTTTGCAGTGTTTTTATTGTGAAGAAACTGCAGTGTGATTTATTTGTTATTTTTCCATAACATAATAAATTGCATTATTAATTAATCAGGAGAATAAATTCCAATTGTTGCATTTCAAGAAATTTTTCACAACCCACTCGTCCTTGGGAAATCATTTCCATGGAATGTGTGGGAGGTTTACCAACAACCAATAGGGGATATGACTACCTATTCATCAAAGTTGACAAGTTCAGCAAGATGTGTGTTTTTATGCCCTGTAAAAGGACCGTCAATGAGAAAGAAGCAGCAAACTTGTTCTTTGGACGAGTCTGGTTTCACTTTGGGATACCAAGGAGCATTTGTTATAGATAGAAACACAATAGTTCTCAGTGCATTTTGGACCACATTATGAGAGAAGATGGACATGAAGTTGAAGATATTTACAACATTCCATCCACAGACAAATGGACAAACAAAAGTAGTCAACAAGACATTGGTGCAACTTCTGAGGGATTACAACCAGAAGCATTTGAAGACCTAGGATGAAAATATGGTATATGTACAACATTCTTACAATAGAGAAGTCCACACTTCTACAAGAAATTTCCCATTTAAAACTTGATTTGGATATTTAGTGCCTTCACCTTTGGACATTGTATATGGGCAGCACGGAGGAGTGAGAGAAGATCTTACAGGAGATGCCTTAAGGACTGAGAAAATTATAGAGAAGATCAGGAAAATCCTTATACATGTACAAGAGACATTGCATAATTCATAGGAGAAATATAAGGCTAGGCGTGATCAGCATAGGACAAAGAAATCATTCAAGGTGGGAGACAAAGTATGGCTACAATTCAACAAGGAGAGGCTACAGGGGCCTGGTAAGAAAATCAAGGCTCTAAGGTATGGTCCCTTTGAGGTACTAGAAAAGGTGGGTGATAATGTCTATCAACTCATTTTACAACCATATATGCACGTTTACTCAGTTGTGAATGTAGAGAATTTGAAACTCTACGAGCCTTCCATGTTAGATCACGAAGGGGAACAGGTCCCACATTCTATGGAGAATTTGACACCAGATTGTTAGGAAAATTTGACAAAAGATACAGTTTTGCAGAAGAGGACCAGAACTACAAGATAGGGGTAGCATGACCTTTGGAAGATTGGGTTGAAAGGACAATTTCCAAGCAAAACTAAATGGTACACCAGAGAGAAGGTGGAGGAAAATTTTCCTCACCTCATTTAGTAAAAGCTTTTGGGACCAAAATCCTCCCAAAATGGGGAGGTATGGTCCAGATTGGATCATTATATTATTTTTCATCCATATCGATGCATTTAGAGTGGGAAAAGTGGAGGAATCAACTCACAGAACCATTTTTACCGACGAGACCCAGTTTGGGAAAACATGGTCTAAAGCCTTCGGGAGCATTTTGAGATGTCAAATGACATTTTTTGGGGTAAAAAATTGTTTCTATATTGTGGAACCTTTCTTACCTATTCTACACACAGAGACATTTCCAATGGCACAAGAATTGCATCAATCGGAGCTTGTATGCAAAAGTTATGCCACTCGGAAGTTAACCTTCCTATGTTCACCACCATAATTGAAGAGGATGCAATGTCAACCCCCATTATTCATGAAAAGGGGCTAGTTGCATGATTATGATGTAGAAGACTCTAGAAGAGTCTATATTGTAACTCTAGTTAAGAGTTGAGGTAGTCAAACCTAACCACTAGTAGGTTATCGGGCTTTTTTATAACCGGGCCACTAGGAGGAAAAGGGGTTCCATTATTTCGAGTGCATTTGTTCCATATTTGAGAAAAAAATAATTGAGAGTGATAGGAGATAAAGCACACAAAGAGTATTTGTGCACTATAGTATCCCACAGGCCACAGACCATACTTCTTTGTACTTGCGGACATCTTCTATTCAGAGAAAGAAAGCATAATCGCCTCACCTTTCAGCTGGGTTTCTCTCCTGCAAGGGTTTCCAAGGTCGTATCTTCTGTCAAATACATGTGAGAGATTTTATTTCGTTGTTGTATATTTTCTGCATAATTTTTAATTCGTATGCATGCACTATTAAAAGTAATCTACATAACCAGAAATCTAAAAAGAAATAAAATTGTAATAATGTAGAATTTCATATTTCAAATATAATTTTATCGGCTCTATTGTGACGAACAGTCTAGCGGAATATCCACTGCATTTTACGGATCATCAGTGACTAAATATTTCAAAAATGCAAGTATCTTTTCATTTTTTAATTCCCATTTCGCTAGTTCTATAACATCGGTGGGATTAATTGGAGCCATGTTTCCATTATGAATATCTTTCCACAATCATTAAAGACAAAATGGATTATGCATATAACAAGTCCAAGTCTTATAATTATTGGGCCCTTCCAAAAAAAATTCTGCAAATAAATTTATTATTTTTGACATGATGAATGATTTATCAAATACCCACATTCAAAACACTAAAAAATATAATGCACAAGAGACACTACACACGCTTTGCAAATGAGCGTTATAAGGTCTTTTCACTAACCTTCTTATAATTTGATGAGAAAAAACATTCGTAGAGTATTAAGGTCTTTTCATTAACCTTCTTATAACTTGATGAAAAAAAACATTTTTTTGAATTAGAAGCCGGAGAACCCATAGTATTAACCATTTCTTTAATCAACGTTTCAAATCCCAATCGGGATCCATCATCATGACAAACTTGAATGAAGAAAGAAGAAAAAACATTCATAGAATATTTCACCGACTCTTATAAGTGCTTGCAAGTGAAATTACAATTCTTCAATATTCAACCAACTTTCAAAATTTGATAAAATGACGATCTTAAGACAGGCACATACCCCACTTCGGAGTGAACAATTTGTTTAAAACTTCGATTACAATGGAAAATAAACCAGTCCTTAACTCATAGTAAAGCCCCCCTTCCACTTTTAAAGCGTTTTAATTTTGAAAACCATGTTACATAACCCTTATAACTCCTCTTTTTGTTTAATGGCATTAAAATAATTACGTCTTCCGTAATTTCCTTTGATCTTTTGTCAAACGGATTCCTGCACATTCAGAAAACATTCATGGCATTCATATGCGACCTTTATCAATTACATCTAATGATTTTTTTATTGCTACAAGAGCCACCAAAATGCCCGTCAGGGAATGACAAAAAGGCTTGTATCACATTGCTATTCAATATCCATGCTTATCTCTCTGGTGTACTAGCATGTTCAAAATTCTTATAATTGGATTACACTGTAGCAATGCCACTCCTAAATTCTTATAATTGTTTGGTTATTTATGGTTGTCTGCTTATTTATATCAACATAATCAAAGTCCACGAAGGAAAACATATGCATGCTCACCTCTACTTTATCATACATTGATTTAACGCTCTGCGGGAATTTCTAGAAGCTTATCACTGTTTGTTGTTGGTTGATTGACCCACTCTAGCCAACGTGCATTTTGTGCAAATTCAATTAGTCATCATTCTAACCCTCGAAGAAGCAATGGAGAACTTGCACTCTGCTGTCAATTTTATTGCAAGAATTGTGAACGAAACAAAGTCTCCACCTCATCCAAAGATCGAATATGTGTTACAACTCAAATAGCGATACTGAAACTTAGTTTGTTTCAGCCAATTGAACCCTCTAAGGTGGGGCAATGACGGAGAAGTGGAGTAGAAGAATGAGATTTGGGAAATGGTTAGTGGCAACACTTGTGGTTGCGGCTTTTGTTGTGAGTTCCATGGAGGTAGAGATCTACATAGTGAGGCCACTGTTGTATGCAGATAGAAATTTGATAGTGCAAGTGAGGATAATAAGTTCTACTCTTAGCACTTGGAAAACCAGCTGAAACTTTGATGGAATTCACTGAGGACACTCTTAAAAATAATAATCGCCAAATTTATAAGGTGCGGGCAATTTTACAGTACAAGGTGGCTTTATCTGCATCTTGGCTTCCTCATAGCTCTAATACCATGATAAATTTAGCAGAAGTGTCTTCGAACATTATTTTATTAAAAAAAAAAAAAAAAACACTTACATAACAAGTTAGAGGCATTACATATATAACCTTTCTAGCATCATCTCAACAACAATCATTGATCAACAATTGATAATCATTATGACAAGACCTATCTATCTTTTAGGAAATACAACGCTTTTAGAATTAACTTTATTATTTTATGAAAAATGTATATTTATATTAACTTTATTGTTTTAAGACAAGCTTAGATCCATCTGAACTTCAAATCTACCAAATGTCAAAAAAGATTAAATCTTTTGAACTGCAAACCTCTTTTAGAGTGAAAAACGATTTGATCCCTCTGGACGCTTCGTAGATCCATAGTTCAAATGGATCTAGGCTAGTAAATACATAGTTCACATTGAAATATTTTATTTATGATTCACATTCTCCACATTATTAAATCAATGGCATGCCCTTCATATTTTAGATAAGTAGAAAGCATCTCTTCTCTCTCTCTCTCTCTCTCATCTATATATAAATATATATATATATTTGGTAGTAATAGTTTTCTAAAACTATCTTTAATATTTTACATATGAACTCCATATTAAGTATTAAAAGAAATAAAAAAATTGAATTATACCTTGAATTACAAAGCATTTATTATTAGAATAGTATAACTCTCTCTCTCTTTCTCGATATATATATATATATATATATTGTATGGATGGATTAATTAACTCAACCTTTATGGTGATTATCCCAAAGTCCTCTTATCCTAACACTTCCGGGTATTTTCATCCTATTTCTTTATGTAGCATCACATATAAACTAATATCGAAGATTATTGCTCCCGGAATTAAAGAGAATCTATCTAACTTCATTATAGACAAGCAATTTGGGTTTCCTTGGAATCGTAAAATACATGATGTAATTTCCATTGCCCAAGAATGTATTCACACTCTAAAGGCCCACAAGAAAGAAGCATTGATTCTCAAATTAGACCTTCATAAAGCCTACGACTGTGTAGATTGTACATATCTGCATATGGTCTTGTTCAAAATTGGTCTAAGGCAAAGCATGGTTTATTGGATCATGGCACGTGTCTCTTCGGTCAACTGTGTTGTACTCATCAATGGTTCTCCAACTTTCTTCTAGCCACAGAGATGGCTAAGATAGGGTTTTTCTTTGTCTCCATTATTGTTCATCCTTGTGATTGATGATCTGAGCAGGAAGACCCAGGAGGTGCGTAAGAATGAACATTTTTGTGGTTTACAGATCATTGAGAGTACCTCTGTCTCCCGCCTCGTGTTTGTGGATGATGTATTGGTCTTTGGACAGGTATCCAAACCACAATGGAGCACCTTATTCCACATCATCTCCAATTATGGGCAAGCCATCAAGTTAATTGTGAATACCCACAAATCTGTGTTGATTAAGGCCTCTGAAAATGATGATGCAATGGTAGAAATTGCTAATTTATTTAGTCTTAATACCTCCGAGTTGGACAATGGCTTCACATATTTGGGTACCGGGCTAAAATCAAACAATTACATGAGCATAGATTGGTTATGGATCATAAATAAATTCGAGAATTGACTTGCACACTAGACCCGTTGATGGCTCTCATTGGGTGGCATGTATATCCTCATTCAATCTATTTTGCAGAATATTTATGTTTATTGGATGCATTTGTTTATGCTACCTTGTAATATTATCAACAGTATCAAAGCTATCATGGCCAAATTATTATGGGTGGGTACTAGTGGCAACAAAAAATTCCATCTGGTGTAGTTGGATGCAATATCATGTGACAAAGAACATGGGGGCTAGGGGCTTAAGGATATCAAAATTTTCAGTTGGGCTCTACTTATTAAGAGACTTTGGTGGGCTTTAATGGGGAAGGGCATTTGGTAGGACATCATAAAAGGTAAATATATGAAGAGAGTGTTGATTTCCCAATGGTTCATATTTGGTTTTAACATGCCTCTGAAGGGGCCATACATCAAGAATGGTTTCCTCAAAATCAACGCCTGGCTTATTAAAAATCTGAGATTGTCCTTTGCTACAAGAAATCATATACTCATTGGCATTGACCCTATTCAAGGTATGAGTAATCACTACTTATTTGAGTATATTTTAAATGCCTTACACGCACTTAGTTTCTTTCTATTATCACAAGTCATCGTGGATACAACTTCAAGGAACTCTAGTCTCACATGGAAATTTGCATAGGATATTGGGCTAAGGGATTCATTGGCAGATAAATGGGAAAGGTATACCCTCGACCTCAGGATGGAAAGTATTTCTTTTCATAAACGAGAGGATAGACTATGCTAGAATGGTAACTTGAAGAATGACAATTTGATTGTAATTGAGACATACTCCTTCATATACCATGATCTAAACCCTGAGATAACTAAAGGTTGGTATGTTAATGTATGGAGTTGGAACATTCCACCAAAGTTGATTCTTTTTGGATGGCTAACATGGAAGAATCAAATTCTCACAATTGACAATATCATCAAATGTGGTATGTATGGTCCAAATTGTTGTTTATTATGCATGGGGCAAAGGAGAATGTCACTCATCTATTTTTGCAATGCCTACACACTTTTTCTATATGGTATGGGGTTACAAATTCTCTCAGGCTACAACATAATAGATCATTCCCTTCTATTGTGGATTGCCTCACTTGGTGAATGTGCAAAAATCGGACCTATAGATTCCTCCCTTGATTCATAATATGGGGAATATGGTGTGCACATAACGACCTGATTTTTAAAGGTCGTCCTCTTGAGATAGGTAAGGTTGTGTCCCAGATTTGTGCCCACTTCGGCGAATCAGCCAGAAGGTGTGGGATTCCAAGCCTAACAGGAACCTAGTGAGCCACAGAAATATGGTATACCCTCTTGGTGTTTTTGATGGGGCAACGCAGTATAATCAATGTGGTGTGGTGCAATTTTGTTATTGAACTCAGATCAACAGCTTAATATTTATTGGAGCGAAGGGAATGGAACCAACACTCTTGCAGAGGCTATTACACTGTGGGGATTAATGTTCTTTGCAAAGAGGATGAACCTGGCACACATTAATATCCTAGGTGATGCAAAAGTCGTTATAGATTGGTTGAATGGTAAGGCAAGTATTTGTGTTCCAAATCTAGCAGATTGTATGGACCGTAATGCAAAGTTGAAGGTATATTTCTCCAGTATCTTCGTCAAACACATTTTCAGATTGTTAAATTTTGTTGCACACACCCTATCCAAAAGGGGAATTAGTGTAGAGTCGGGTTCTTTCTATTCCAAAAAGTCCTCAACGATGGAGTGATTCAGGAAGAAATCTCACTACATATTGGATAATCTATAGGCTAATGCCCTATTTTTTGCAGGACTTTGTCTTTTTTGTTGTATGTAGTCAACTTGATAATCTTTTTTTTGCTCCTCATGGAACTGTACAGTTAAGATTAGACCATCCATAACGGGTTTTAACTATTAGAACTTTCTCCTTACTGTCTTAATGCCAGGAATTCGTTATCCTTATTAGTAGTGTTTAATGCTTTTGATATGTTATATTTTGTGATAAGGAACTGTATGAGGACAATACAATCCATATTAGCTTCATATATTACATGTACTAGTACTTTCATATAAATGGAACTATCAGCATTTTTCTTTCTAAATATATATATATATATATATATATATAATGTCAAAATATTTACTCAAGAGGCAATATCGAAATATTTTTTGTTTGTTAATAATTTTTAAAATTCATATATCAACTCCATATTAAGAATGAAATAAATCACATGTACCCTTTAAAACGAAAGTGAATTTCTTTTTATTTAAATATAAAATTATGTTATTTAGTATGAACACTGAAATACTTTATTTATGGCTAGCACTAAAATATTCTTTTCTATTAATATATTTTTATTTTAAATACTACATGTCAATTGAACATAGAATTAATTACACAACATGTATTATCAATAATATTATTTTTACTACTATCTGTAAACTCCATATTAAGTAGTCAAGAAATTATATCTCCCTCATCCATCCTAAAAAGTAATTTTTTTAACTTTAAAGTTGATGTAAAATTAAGGTGGAAATTGAAGTATTTTATGTATGGTTGATATTAATTATTACTAATTTTTACTTTTTAATGTAACTATTTATTTATTACTTTCAAATATAATATTACATGAGAACATATCTCTCAAATTGGGTTGTAAAGCACCTCTCGATGCAAAAACTATTTGACTAAATAAATTTTAAGATTATGAGATTAACATGTGTACTATTAGCACAAACTCCAATGAAAAGAAACATGCTAGATATATAAGTGTAACAAGATCTAAAGAGGAATGAAGTTGACATAAGCCTATATTTAAACATTACCATATATTTGGAAGTACTAAATATTGACATATTCCAAAAGAACAACATAGCTCAAAGCTAGTTGATTAAGAGACAGGGGTAATTTTTTTGTCATCGTCTAAAAAGGTTTATACGGAATCAAATGTATTTGTAATAATTGGTCAACTTGGTAGTGGATTCACATGGGCAATGAGTGAGAAGAAGTGTAGATACAGGTCAAAAGATTCATCAATGTAATGTACACATGAACTTATCATTATGATATAAAGATGTAATTGGGTTATTTGAGAGTTCTCCTAAGGTATAAAGAATTACTGTAAGTCATCATTATAATATTTTTAAGAGTTGTGCCCCATGGCCATATTTGGCATACATTTGTATGTGTAGACTTATCACACTTTATCGTGCATGGGGTTCTCAACATTTCGTAGCAAATTGATAATTTTTGGTCTAACGCCTTCAAGCCATTCCTCACACGGTTTGAGTTATTTCTTTGGCTAAGGATCTCTAAATTCAATGTCACTTGTGGGAAAGAAGACATCTTCTAATATATCTATTCAATATTTCAACATCTAAAGCATAGGATTTGGAAAGCTATAATCCATACAATTTAGGCGTTTAGCCAGAGCTAAAACCTTGCTTAAACTACTAATGTTCACTAAATCAGATCTATTTAAAGATTGTGAGTTCCAAATGCAACAAGACTAATGGACTCTAAAAAGTGCAACAATATGTTGTAGGTTCAAAATTCAAATTTGTTAAGCCAAAATTGGAGTTGTCACTTATACAACCTCACCCTTTTGATATAGATTAAAAGTAGCGAGATTCAATGAATCCTCCATAATTCTCATGTATAATGATGACTTTATATATATATATATATATATATATATATATTCATTGATTTGTCTATGTGAACCCACTGTCAAGCTACCTATTGTGACATACATATTTAGTCTGTGTTATGTATTCCATTAGGGCCATATCAATATTTTATTTTATTTTCATGGAGCATGTGCATTTCATCTCAATTCATTTTATTAATGTTGACAATTTACTCATGTTGACAAGGTTGTAGAGCAATTTTGACCATCCTTGTATGTAAAATCCATTTGTTATACAACTTTAATACAATGTGGTGTAAAACTTTAAAAGTAAGAATTGCCCCTTATACAATCCATTGTATGCGCGATGATAAAAGAATTGGACTCGTTGATCTTTACTACTTTAGAAGGAACATCTAAGATTGGTCCAGGAATCATTTAACTCTTCAACTCATATTATTTGTGTAAAAACTTTACAACTTCGAGTCCCTATAATGTGAGTGTGAATATACTTCAGTTTTAATGATAGTTCAATAAATTCATTAACAGCCTTACATAAAGGGATAAACAATAACCTTTTTTTTATTTTGCAAAGCATCAGTAAAATAGTTTCATGAAGGGATAAAAAAATCTTCAGCCCATCATGTATGATTTACCATACACCCTAGATCATTCAAAAATCAAGATACACGGTGTGCCATTCTTACAGCTATCAAAAGTTGGGAGCTTCATATAACTTGCAAACCATGTCACCTTGGAAATCTTGGAAAATTTCAAGGTCTAATATTCATGATGGCGGAGATTGAGGTCATGGCAACAACGATGGAGCCTGGTCTAAGATTACAATGAAATTAGTGATGGAGTTAAAGGCAGTAATCAAAAAGCAGTGGGTGATACAATACCATGGACTGTCATAGTAAATTGTGACTTTCCCTTATCTTCTTGCATAGTCAATTGTGATTTTCCTTTCTCTTTTTGCAATTGCCATTTAAATATAATAGTATTTGAAATTGCAATAGTTTATCGTGATTTTCCTCTCTTTTTGCAGTTTCTATTTGAAATTGCAATAGGTTTAGGTTAAAGTTTTATGAGAGCCAACATTCTCATATGTCAATTTTCTCTTTGATATATTTCACAATATTCACCATTTTTTCACAATCCTGATGATAGCATCCCACCCACTGGTAGACAGATGGCTTTTCATCCAACATTGCTAGCCAACATTGAGGATAGCAGCTAGCCCAGCCTAAGCCTAAGCCTAAGCCCAACCTGGTTCAGATTATTAAAAAAACAAAAAAAACAAAAACCAAAACCTTCACCACTTTTTGGTTTGGTAACGATAGGTTCAATACAATGAACCTCCGGTATGGGAAAGACAGCAGAACATATAAATACAATATATACAGAAAACACTAAAATTAAACCATTTTTTAAATCTGACCATTTTAAAATTCGTCGTAACAAACATGTTTACTACAAAATTGGAATGCTTAAATTCCCCCCAAAAAAAAATTGTTCAAGTAACCACTGATTGTCTGGGCCGTTTTTGGCCTGTTTTTCTACACTCTGCACAAAAATGGAAGAAAATCACAGCGCAGCAAACAAAATAACTATATTCTGTTATTATGGTGTTGCCCATATTTAGCCTGCAATTTCTATGGCTCATAACATTTGGTTGCACACTCAGTTTGAGTAACTATTTTGCCAAATACCCCGGGACTTTCACTTTGACCTCCTCCCTTTTTTTGAGCCATCCATTTGAGTGGGGACTTTCACTTTAACCTCCTCCCTTTTTTTTGAGCCATCCATTCGAGTGGGGTAGTCTATGGCAAGAATCAAAGCCTGGTCAATAGACCAATACTTAGTTGAATCACCAGTTAACCAAACCTCTCGGGCTATAGAGTAGTGTTACACATTTTCAAGGTAAACTCTTTAAATCATGTGCCATGATAAAATAAATTAAACATCTCGTTTAAAATCAATTCTATCTGCTACTAAATGTAGGACCCACACCCCTGTGCATCCCATTTATATGCATATAAACAAGGAAATTAAAAATTCCTTGAAAACAGAGATACTCTGTTGTTTATATGCTCTCCAATCATTTATGCTGTCTGCTCTATTTGGCAGAATGGCATCGTTGTGTAGACAAAAGCATTGCCATGGCCCTAATGAAGGCACACGTGGATACGGGCTAGTAAGAGAATTGAGGGCTTCAGAATATAATTGACAGCCGAGGAAATTCCATCAGGAAGAGAATTCTATTCTTGCCAAAATTTAAAAAATTTATGAAAAGTCTTCCGAGTTACAGCTTCTCTGAACAACAGAGCAGCATTAATCTGTGTTTTCAGATTACAAGAACAGAATCAACGATAAATTAAAAATATAGTATTATCGCACTAGGTTCACATTTGACTGATGACAAACATAACCATCAAAATGAACTGTGTCTAGACATCCTGACACTTCGTGTCTGATGTCCTTGATTGAAGAATGCAAATGGTGTAATGGCATGGTAAGCTTTCGTTCCTGGGATGCTTGCTTGTTCTACAGCTTCCCAAGCAATTGCATACTTCTTTTCATTTAACTGTCCACTGCACCATTCATAATCTACAAGTCTAAATCCAGCAGCATCCACCCACACTACTCTCTAACTTGTCAAATCAGATAAATATTCTCTTCATCCTAACCATCCCAACTACAAGCAAGAACAGCATCCCCCTTCAAAAATGTAAATTGTTAGTTTCCTTCAGTATGCACAAGTTCTGGTAAGTAACACCAGAACCATAAGGCTGGTCATGTTTGTCAACGCTCCTTCTGGCCTTAAAACCACTGAAGCTGAAACACATTTAAACGTGCACCAGAAAATATTCTAGCAGAACATGTCGAAGCACCAAACTAACTTCTCCACTGACACATACCCAGATATAGAACCCAAGTTAAGAAGTTTAAAATCCAGTGAGGGTGATGTCACGTCTGGTGCAGAACTAGAATCCCAAGGGATTGGAAGACAGAAAAAGGGATCCCAATTGCTGTCAGGTAACTTTGTTCCTTTAACAATACCTGATAAAGAATGCAACCTTAAATTTGCGTATAATGAAGTTCATGTTCAGCTATCTGGTTTGTGAGCTACACAAGATGAGGGTTACATTTCCAATTAAGAATGCACCCTTTAATTTTCATGACATGCAGTTCATGTTCAGCCATCTCGTTTATGAAGTACACAGGCACATTTATGGAACATGTTCCTGTTTGCTTATAAGGTTCAACAGATCTCTTGCCTTCCGTCTGGCTCTATTAGTTCCATTCTGAGCAAGTTCAATCAAGTATTCAAATACACCAAGCTGCATTGCTGCCAACAAATGAGATGAATCATTCATACCCAAAGCCAGCAATACAGCAGCAGCATTCTCCTTGTTACGAGCTGAACCTGAATGGATCAATTCAACAAGGATATCTATAGCAGATTGCTGGCCAATGGCTATCCGGCCCTCCTGATGAGTAGCAAGTATTGCAAGAATAGCAAGAGCTTCATCAACCATTCCAATGCTTTGGTCAAGAAGCAACACTATTAGAGGAGGAACAACTCCAGCCCTAACAGCCCTAAATTTGTTCCCTTGATAAATTGATAAATTAAAAATAGCAGTAGCAGCATCCTTTTTCCCTCTCACAGTTCCATCACGGAGTAGATCAACTAAAGGAGGGATGGCTCCTGAAGCCCCAATGATCACTTTATTCTCATCCACAACAGACAAGCTGAAAAGGGTCGCAGCAGCATTTTCTCTTGCTTCCATGCTACCATGCTTCAGGACATCTATTACACGATTGATAGCACCTGCTTGAACAATAAATCCCTTATTGCTGCTGTGAATAGATAAATTTAAAAGGGCAGTGACTGCATGCTCCTGGGTCTTCATGTCAGTTGAAGATAACAATTTCACTAATTGTGGAATAGCTCCTGCCTCTGCAATTAAAAGCCTGTTATCTGCATTTCTTTTTGCAAGTAGTCGAATCTCTTCTGCAGCAGCTCTTTGCACATCTATCTGTCTAGAATAGAGCTGCTGGACCAAAATATCTATACTTGTTCTGTTTCCAAAAGAGACATCCGAGCTATCAGACCGACTAGAACCTGCTTTATTTGGCATTTCAACACCATGGCTTTCACACCATTGTGCAATCAAGCTTCGAAGAACGTAATTTGGTGTTAAAGTCAGGTGGGGTAAAACTTGCTGAGTTTTGGGGCATGTTTTGTGTCCTGAGTCAAGCCATCTCTGAATGTATAATCGGTCATATGTCTACACACAACCAGCACACATTTTATTTAATTTTTCTAAACTACCTGCATATTCAACTTCAAATATATACAAAAGAGATTGGTCCCTACCTGTCCTGTGGCAACAATAACAGGATCTTGCATTATTTCTAATGAAATTGGACAACGGAAATCTTCTGGACAAACAGGAGAACTAATCTTCTCTAATGAGACTTCAGATAAAGAGAGACTGTCAAAACCAATCGTATCTCCTCCAAGGCTTCCAATCTCTTGCATATCTTTCATCTTTTTCAGAAGATAAAGTATATGTTCGGCAGTCTCACCGATATCACCACCTCTTTCTTTCATAAGTTTATCCACTGCCCTTGACTCCACAGTTAAATCTGAAACTGTTCCAAGCTGGAGTTTGTCTGCTAGCCTTTCCAGAACAGCAGAATCTGCATTTCTACCATCCTTGTGTGAAAGGGCAATCATAATATCCATATAAAGTTCAATATCTTGAGTATCAGCCCTCCCTTTGGATCTCTTTAACTGCAAGTGCATTAATTCAACCTGAATGCAACCAATGGCTCAATCAGCAGTATGAAATGATTTGTAATTACAAAGCTAAAAAGCTTGCCAAGGCTGCATTAATATATTATTGAATGCATGCAAAATAAATGGCCATCAAGAACTAATACTCTCAATTTTAAGAATGTACCAGTGACTCAAAAAAACAAACCCAGGCCCCAAAGTATTCAGCTGACCAAAAAAGAATTTTATTTTGCGAAAAATGCATAAGATGAAGCACATCTCTGATCAGGCAACCCCAAGTATTAATTTGTTCTCCCAAACTTTAGACAGCAATGACTAAAGATAGGGTGCCCATTAGTTCCTGACTTGTATAGACTGTTCGAGATTGACAACAAAATTTCAGGTTTACTTCCAAAAAAAATGAGAAAAGAAAACTAAGGATCTCTTCCTCTGATCATGCTTGAACAGAAAACAGTATAAACCTAACTGTTTCAAAATTTTGAATCAATCTTCAATCCAATAATAAAATCTAACTCAGTTCGACCTAAATATCGAATCATTTCCCCTCTAATTTGTAGTTTCTTTTCTTTCCAGCTTTCATCATTCAAGTAGCTGCCATAAACGTGTACAAAACAACTGCTTTCACTTCAAGAAGTTCCTATATGTCTAGATGTTAAAGATGCCTCTCATTTAACGTCTTTGGAGCTTATACTCTCCAGTAGTCAGTGGAATTGTAAAAAGAAAAATCAAACTATATCTAAAAGCTGTTTAAGCATACTGCATTGAGAAACTAAATTGGTAATGTAGTGCCAACAGAAGGTTTCACATTGAATAATTAAGTAAAGAGAGTAGGAAAATTTTTCATCATTGAACATAGAGTCTAATCTGTAGCAATTAACCTGCAACATTCCTCTTGATCGTGTTGCACTCATTTTTGTCAAAGTTCTGAGGAAGCAGATGTACCTATTTTTTCAAAAGATTGACATCATCAACCATCAGCGTTATGTGTCATTGTAAACCCATTATGCAAGTTTCTAATGTAAATGATGCTAGTAGGACCATGTATGTATGTAACAACCTAGGTAAGCCTATTATTTTGACAAAAATTTCATCCTAGGAGGTTTTTCGTCTTACTGACTCATTTGTGTTTCTAAAAATGAATGAACGGGACTCAACAGAGTTTTTCCCTCCAACCTCACCCCAAAGTTAAGGTGGAATTTGTCGTCAAAATCTAAGGTGAGTCCTAGTTTTCTAGTCAAATTTTATTCAAAAGTGATTTGGGAATAATTTAAGCTAATTGGCTAAATTACTTTATTACAAATCACTTGGTCTACTAGATCATATTGTGTCGCGGAATTGGGTATGTAATTTGAAGGTCTAAGCCAAACAGGTATCCCCCTTTGAAGCTTGAATTGTAAAAGTTATGTAAAAAATATTTTAGTGCATGGTCCTTCGTACTTAAACACCATGGCTAATATATTAGAGGGTAGGAAAATATTTAATCCACTCAAATGTCAAATAATTAAATTGTCTGGCAAAAATAAATTAAAATCCTAAGCCAAAAATTTAATTAATTAGAGTCAAAATTAAAAGCCTAGAAAAATTAAATTCTTCAAATGGAAAAATTCGTGGGTATCAAAAACATTTTTTTTTTTAGGTCCCCCACCAAGAGAATATTGGAAATTTCCAAAAAAAATTGCCCCTTGAACTTTAGTGGTTAAGTGAAAGTCAATTTTTTGAGTAAATTAGTTCAAAATAATTAATTTTGAGCTAATAAAAAAAGGATTTAATGAGAAATTCGAAAATTCCTCAAAAAATAAAAATTCAGCGGCTAAGATTAAAAGATGATAAAGTATTTTTCAATGGCCAAGATTACTTTGACGAGAATCAAACTAGCTAGCTGTTATTTTCCACTTGGAGGATTTATCTATATATAAAGAGTCAATTGTATGTCAAAGCCATCTAAGATCTGACTAAGAAATTGTTGTTAAAGCATTGATGTAACACTATTGTCCCACTGGGAACATTTATTTGAATCATAATAAAGACTTTAGGGTGCAGTTCAAGGTGTCAAGTGTTAGTTGATTTGTGGTATGTGTTGGGTATGGGTTTTCCTATATTGTGTTAATTAATGCTAAAATTTGTTTTTCATTAGATGGGGATAAGATCATTCTATTGATAGATTTTGGGTTTATTTTAGATGATTTGATTCGCCATATTGTCTAGCAAATTTTCTTGAGAAATATATATAGTGTTTGTAGGTTCCCCAATTCTTGGTCTCCAAGTTCACAAACTATGGGCATGAACCGACTTTGTTTGGATTCCAAATATTTATGTGGTTGATTTAAATTTCACTTAGGCTATAGCGTGCATTAATTTTCTGAAGTATTTTTGGCCATTTATCAAAGAAAAAACTCCATAAAAATTATTTCTCAAAATTTACTTCCAAAATAGAGTTGTAAAATAATTTTGTATATTATTTTTGTTAATTGGGGTTTCGGGGTTTTTAGATTTTTTCTATATATTGGGGTTTTGGGCATTTGCATATCTATTTGTGATCAAGTGGAGAAAGTTGGAATAAAGCTAGATCTAATCCCTTGAGGGCAAGATCTAGTCTCTAAAAAATTTTGCAAGGCCAACGATTGAAGAAACCAAACAAAATTGCAGATCTAAAGGAATAAAAAAATTCTAAAGTTGGGGTTTCAAGTTTTATCCCTCTCGGGCCCAAATCCGGCCTCTCCAAGGCCGTGTTGGCCTCTAAACCACTTGTGTCATCACTTTTGCCCTCTAAGTCATCCTTTTAGGGCTTTTTAGGTTGGTCGTACCCTCTAGGGGCCTCAGCCTCCCCTTTTAGCCCTTGCATTAGGGTTTCAAGACCTTGAAAGACCTAGTCGTGGGCCCTATGCCACACGGTTGCCCTCCCAATCCCTAGACAGTTGCCTCAAAGGCTAGTCGTGGCCTTTTTAGGCCATAGTTTGCCCTAGTTACCCTAGCGTCAAGCCCTTTGGGGCTTTCCCTCTCACCTTTGCCCTTCACTCTCCCTTTTGTGGCTCTCTTGACCCTTCTTCAGCCCGCTCTCTGACCTCTTTGCCCTTTTTGTTGACTGTCTTGAGCCTTTTCCTTCGCCTCTAGCACTCTTCTAGCCCTATTTTGACCCTCAACCATTTCTGAAATTTTTTGGGACTAAATAATTGGTGGGTTTTGCAGAATTTTGGGCTCAAAAAAATTGATTTGCAGGTGGCAACTTCATTGCAAAATTTTGGCAAGTTTGGGCAACGTGATCTTCAAGGCCTTAGGCCTAGGGTTTGCACTCTAAACCCTAATTTATCATTGTTTTGTTACAGTTGTAAATTCTGATTTATAATAGTGACTTAAAATCCCTAACATACACATTAAATTGGTCAAAATACTCTAAAATTGCAAAATCAATTTTTCTATAAATTTGGCCACTTGGTCATTGAGGATCTAGCTTGGATCTAAATTTTAGCTTTTTGGAAATTTTCTGCATAAGTGCTAGATCAGATCTGAATTTTTCTGAATAACATATCTAAACGTGCTCAAAAATTGAATTCTTCAGTTTTGGCAAATTTTTCCAAGTTTTGGGCTTAATTTTGGCACTTGTTACAACATCAATAGCTCACTGATTTTATGATCTACTTACTGCTATAATAAGTTAAATCAGATCTGATATAAGTCTGAACATTGCATCTTAAAGTGGGCTAAAACTCATAATTTACATTAGAAAAATGTTGGGCATCTCATTGATCATCTGTGGCTATCATAGGCATGTTGTTTCTTGAATCTAAAGTGATTTTATTACTACTGTCATAAGAATAACAAGTGTTAATATTTCTAAAGTACCACTGCTGATTTTGATTATTGGAAATCTAACATTCGTTTGTCTTGTCTTAAGCTCTAAAAATTGTTGAAGTTTGCACTTAAGACAGTCACACATCTAAGCTTTAAGTTTTTGAATTGTATTTAAGTTACTTTTGACATCTTAAGTTTTACTCTTGAGCATCTTTCATTATTGGCATCTTTTGGATTTGATATTGGCATCATCATTGGCATTTGCTTGATTGAAATATCTTTGAAGATCTCTAATTGTTTCAATTGTGACATTGTCTTTAATAATCTTGCAATTGATATTTTCACTGAGTGTGAGTTAAGTGATTACAAGATCTGTGTACATCCCATAGTCATTAGAACTTTGTGATTTATCTTGAGGGATTCAACCCTTCTTAGTGGTTAACACAGTAACCTTGCAGTTGTCAAAGCCACAATCTTTGCAATGTCGGAGGCACTAGGTGGTTGGAACACAGGGGGAGGTATCGTTAATCAAACCATTGCCTGCTTCTCGTTGGCTTCCATCTCACAACCTACTCTGAAGACTGTTTCTCAAAACAATTAAGGGAAAGGTTTCATTTAGACTAGGCATATAATCTGAGATTAACCAAGATCTTTGCATCACACATAGGTCTTAAGAGTTGCATCGCATATAGGTTAGTCAATCATATAAGCAGCATTTGTCCATCCAGTTACTTGGTCATGATTTATAATAAGCAAGAGCTTTTGACTCCATAAAGCACTGGTCTCCATTCTAAATCTAATCGAATCCTTAATCTTGCTAAATTAAACCAAGTAACTAAGCCACTCCGCTGCGTCTCCCAGGCAAGTTGGTTCCCAACTTACTTTCCATCATCTCATTTCCATAGGGACTACCCCCCATAAGTTGTTGTTGGGAGACAACTAGAACGGAGTGGGCGGGGATTAGAGTGACAGCCCCCGCCTTGAGTCACTGTAGCGGTGCCTGTACAATCCGAGCGACAACAGATCTCATCCACCCTTTTTCCAGTTTGCTATTTTAAAAAAAAAGTAATCTGCTGAAGCTGGAACTCTGTCCAATCCATTCCACAGATCTATAATACAGTGAATTATATTTGACGTGTACAATATTAAAAGCTAACCATTAACTGTGCCATTGGCTCACTGACCATTTAAACCAAGTATCCCCTGTCATAGGAAATTTTGAGACAGACTTTAGCTATCTGATATGTCAGACTCTACCCATGTTACTATTGTAGTGAACATTTCTAAAAATGTTTCCAAATATGAAAAAGGAATGCAACATAACTATATAAACTAGCAACAGCCTGTGAAGTACTATAGACCCTTAGCAATCACTTGAGGATGCTCTAGGATCAAAGAAAGGAAAATCAACAATTTGAGGAGATGCAACATTTAGAAGACAGGACACTGATTGTTGGAAGAGTTCAGACCCCAAACTTTTCACATGTTATGGAAACATTTTAGGAATGGACTCGAGTTAGTAAATGGTATTCAAACAACTAAAAGATCAAAATTATATCAAAGTGTCAATAAAAGAATAGAATAGTAGAATGTATATTGCAATCCAATGGTGAAATTGCTTCAAGAAATGGCATCTCTGTAGAAAACCAAGATATTTTATGTTTTAAATTGGAAAATTCCTAGTTATAACAAGTCTAAACTTCGGAATTTGCAAGGTCCTTCTCTATGAATTCTTTATCTACTAGACGAGTGTATATAGCATGAGCAATTGTTGCTATGAGACCATAGATTTTGTGGCACTTAATTCTTCAAATTTAACAAACTTATTTATCTTAGTGTTCCACAAGGACACATGCTACATTTCCCACACTCCAAGGACTAGGGGCCGCTAGGGGAAATGTCACCCCACATCCACCTTTGGGGGAGACATGGGGAAATGTTTCCCCAGTGTTGAGGATATGTTTATGGGGCACTTATTGAGGACAACTTGATGATTGAGCATTAGTTTTTCATTATAGTGGCATTTTTGGGGGTCGGGCTAGACCTATCCACCTTGTATCATGGATTTTTGTGTTAAAGCTTTCAGTGGATATTAGCTCTTGTAAAGGAAAAGTGTTTGGTTTCCTCATTATATATAGAGGAAGCACTATCCTCATTTGGATCACTGCTACTTGTGGAGATAACACGCAACCCATCTACTCTTATTCTCTTATCTAAGCTATGGATGAATAACTAGTGTGGCCTTCTGGAAAGATGAATTGTGGACTATTTTTTAAGTTTAATGAATGGTTCATGGGTAGGGTTTATTGATGAGCAATGATTTATCAAGTAAGAGTTCTTCTTGAGTTTGTGCATTTATTTGTTATATGTATTAAGTGCAATTGTGCTTATCTAGTGGTGAGGATACATTCTCTTCATATTATTCTTGGATAGAACCTATATTGTAAACCCCGAGAAGAGTTCTAGTGGAGAATCTTCCCTTTATTTCGCCTTGAGAGCTTGCAAAAGTCATAGGAGGATCTTTTAAGATTAATAGTGGACAACCCTAGTCATCAATCTATAGAAGGAGCTCCTCAGGTTAGTAGTGAACAACATTACTCATCCCCCTTTATCCATTCTTTACCTTTCCAAGAGAGTCCTTAGTTTGACTCCATGTGCCAAAAAAAAAGGCACTAATCTCTCCCAATAATCAATCATTAAACTCAGATTTTAACCTTTTATTTTATGTTTTGTGGTTAGACTAGGGTTTGTGACAGCTATACTTTAATTTGCATCCATAGATAAGTTAGACGTCTAGGGTGGGTTAGCACTTGTATGGTCAAAAATACATCTTATCATCATTTATTACATCGCTGATTTATATTTCAGCCCTTTAAGGACTTTACGTCTTGCATTTTAGGACTGTTAATTGCTACCTTGTTTTCAGAAATAGTTAGTTAGTTTAACCTTAGTTTAACTTATATTTTCATCCCTAATTTTAATTGGTCATTTGCTTGTTAAAGCACTGATTTGTTTACTACTGTTATAACTTCATATATTGCTGAAGTCTACAATATTTCACATAAGTTTTACAGCAGCTACAACTTTTTCGTATTTTGAAATGTTGGGGTGCCCTCTTTGACCTATCTTAAATCTAGAAACTTCACACACTCAAATCTAGAAATTGCTTTGAATGAACCACTTTGTTCTCACCTTAAACATCTTATTTTACTGGTGGTGTTATGAGTAGCTAATATAGGAGAACTTATACTTGAATCACCTCTAGCCTAAGGATTCCTTGAAGTTACTAGCGAAGCCTCCCTTGTGTTGAATCCATCCTTCAGTAAAAAGGGAAAGTTATGTGCTACTTTATTTTCAGAAATAGTTAGTTTAACCTTAGTTTAACTTATATTTTCATCCCTAATTTTCATTGGTCATTTGCCTGTAAAGCACTGATTTGTTTGCTACTGCTATAACTTCGTATATTGCTGAAATATACCATCTTTCACATAAGTTTTACAGCAGCCATAGCTTTAGATTATTTTGTAATGTTGGGGTACCCCCTTTGACCTATCTTAAATCTAGAAACTTCACACACTCAAATCTAGAAATTGCTTTGAATGAACCACCTTGTTCTCACCTTAAACATCCTATTTTAGTGGTGGTGTTATGAGTAGCTAGTATAGGAGAACTTGTACTTGAATTACCTCTTTCCTAAGGATTCCTTGAAGTTACTAGGGAAGCCTTTGTGTTGAATCCATCCTTCACTAAAAAGAGAAAGTGATTGCCTAGGTGATAGTGGTAACATTTCCATATTACACTTGTCTTAGCCCCTTGTGAAAGGCTTTGCACTAAGGTACTAGATTTTGTAATAACAAGTACCACATAACTGGTGTGTGCCAAATCTATTATATAACTTATATGTCGGCAACAATATAGCCCACTTGAAAAATGAGTAATAATCTATGTTGCATGAGTTTCTGGAATGCGGGAACGTTGGGAACTTGGGTACGGTGTCGGGAATGGCTAGAGATTTCCCCAAAATCTACAGGAAACAGCTAATCCGGAGCGGTAATATTAATAAATAAAACAAATAATATATATATATATATATATATAATAATCAAAATTAATATTGAATCAAAATATTCAAATATTAAAATCAATTTAAATATGCAATCTCTCTTATATATACATATATTCTTTGGGTGTCTCTCTTTGAGTCTCTCCCTTTTATTTATATATAATATTAAAATGTCAAGTTCATTATGACACATGACAAGTCTTTGAAACAATTTGGCTTAAAAAAACAAAGGAACAGGGTTACATATGTTTCTTTAGTTATTCTTAAGAGAAAAAGTAAAGCAACTCTAACGTTTAAACATTGACTGCCACATACAATATGCACACACAATCTTTTGCGATATATAAACATAAACAACAAAAGAAATACTCATCAGCATGACATCCCAGATATCACCCTTACATCGAGGTGCCACGCACTTCCTTAACCCATCAAGAGATTGCTCCAATTTCTCAATTAAAAGGATATCGATGTTAAGGATGTCTTTGGCCTTTCTTCTTGTGAAAGTTTCAACTTAGGCTCATGTTTTGTGGGCAGTTCAGCATTTTTCTCTATAGATTTTGTATTCCCCAACCCCAGGGAACGTCAGAACTCCAAAAAAAAAATAGTCTTCAAAGCTCCTAGAACTTTCCCAAGCTCCCATTGTAGCTCCCACTGAAAAGGGAGTGTTCCCATACAGTTCCAAAGCTCCTGGGAGCACAAGAACCATTGGAACAAGATTCCCAACTCTTGGGAGCGGTTCCCGTGTAACAAAGGTAAGAATTAATATATATGGAAGATAAACTCATTTTACTCAGACATATGATATAGACATTATCGTTATTCGATATTGTTATGTTTTGGAATTATATGGAGTTATTCTCTTATTTATTCGGAGTAGTGCAACTCATTGTCATTAGAACCAAGCCAACATATATATATTAGGTTAGGTACAAACTCACTCAATCGCAGAGTAATGTAGTGCAACTTAACAAGTAACTAATACAATTCTGCAAGGAGTGACGTGATAAGCCCAATGGATAAACCTCGCATGTAGTGCAAGAGTAACACGTGTACACAATGCAAGAAGTTGACCCATCCATGCACCTTCTTGTAACTTGAGACGCTAACGATACAACATTAATCTTATGTAAATTAGCATTGTTGACCACTGAAGTGTACCCAAATATTTTTGAAGACTCCATGCCCAAGGATGTATCATAGGTTTCATGTACTATCAGAGTTCACCATATCATTATAGTTTCTCAACTCTACTTTTTCTTCTCATCTTCTTCTGTTGTACTCATATTCCACAATCCTTCCGGGGATGATGTAAAGTAATGCTAGTATGATAAGTTGAGTCATTTGACTTAGTTAACGAAGAATCCACAGTAAAAACCATTTTCCGCCAACGTTTCAAATCCCAACCGGGATCCATCATCAGGACTTCTTGAATGCTTGATAGAAGAAGAGCTTAATTGAGAGATTAAATAGTAATGAGGAGAGTAAATTGAGATGAATGTCGGCTTTCTTTTTTGAATAATAATTTTTTATTAATTATTGATGAGAGTAAATTGAGATGAATGTCGGCTTTCTTTTTCGAATAATAATTTTTTATTAATTATTGACGAGAGTAAATTGAGATGAATGTTGGCTTTCTTTTTTGAATAATAATTTTTTATTAATTATTGATGAGCTAATTAATTGATTTAAATAAATATAAATTATTATTATGTTGTCAATTATCATAATTAAAATTAATTAATATTATAATAATTATAATAATTAGTTACTTTTAATTAATATAATAATAATAATAATAATAATTATTATTATTATTATATTAATAATTATATTTATATATTAATCTAGTATATTATAATTAATATTTAATATTTAATATATAATAATATATGTTAGTACAATTTTATTATGAAATAGAAGTGAAATATTTGTTATGAAATAGAATGTGAATATTTATTATTAATATATTTCGGTATTTTGAATAGTAATAATTGTGTATTATTAGTGTATTGTATTAATATAAAATGTTAATAATAATTAATTATATATTATATTAAATTAGAATCAATATAAATAATTAATAATTAATTAATGTTGTAATTGATTATTTATATCAAGACTATAATTAATATTAATAATTAAAATAGTAAATGTTTAATTTTATAGATAGTTTAACTGATTAATAGATTTTAATTAGTATAATAATAACAAATTTATATAATATAGTTAATGATATGGTTAAAGCTATTATCATAATTACTATTGTAAATGTTGTAATTATGTACTAATTTTTATTATTATACTTAAATTATTATAGTGAGGTTACTAACTACTAAAATTAGAAAGGGAGAGGTAATTCTACCACTGACTGCTAAACCTGAGAAGTATTGGTGACCTTAATTTCTCTGATTAGGGGAAGCCATCTTCCACTAATCTCCATACCATTGTCTCTGTTGAGATTATGCAGATGTTTGATAATTTCAAAAGCTTCTCTAATCTTTTCTCTGATTAGGGGAAGCCATCTTCCACTAATCTCCATACCATTGTCTCTGTTGAGATTATGCAGATGTTTGATAATTTCAAAAGCTTCTCTAATCTTTCGCCTATGATGTTGTTCTTCCCTAGGGATAATTGAGGCGTTTTCCAAGCAGACATGGTGCTTAGTTTTTGAGGAGTGTTCTGGTAGGGCCGAAGTACGAGACCTTTCATTCTTAATATTAGCTCCATGTTCCTTGAGTCTGGTCTGCAAGGAGCGACCTGTTTCACCAATGTAGCTTTTTCCACACAAGCAATCTATTTTATAGACTCCCTTAAGTTGATGTCTATCAATACTATCTTTTGACAGATCTCATACCTTGCCTAATAGTTCCAGGTGTTGAGAATTGTGTGTTTATGTTTTTCTTCCTCAGGGTTTTAGCAATCTTATCTGTAACTCCATGAATATAAGGTAGAAATACCCTACCACACTGAGGTTGGTCTTGGGCCTTAGGTTCATGAGATAACATCCTTCTCTCAGCTTTCTCTATTGCTCTTTTAATCTCATTTTCTTTGTAGCCTATACTCTTAAAGGTTGAGACTAAATGCTTCTTTTCTTTATTCAGATGCTCAGCGTCAGAAATTCGAAGGGCCCTGATAGCAAGAGTGTTTAGAACACCAAATTTCTGGGCTGGGGATGGTGGGAATCAACGTGGAGGTAGTTTTCTGTGTGGGTTGACTTCCTGAAAACCTTATGCCCTAAGGAGCCATCCTCTTTCCTGATGATGAGAACATCTAAAAATGGGATGATCATGTTTTCTTCAAGCTCCATAGTAAATTTTATTTCTGAAGCGATGGAATTTAGGTGAATAAAAAACTTGTCAAGCTCTGTTTTACCATGTGTCCATTTTATATTGGTATCATCATGAATCGCTTCCACCACGCTGGCTTCAAAGGGTAAGATTCCAGGGCGTTCTTTTCAAAGTATTCCATGTATAAGTTGGCCACGATTGGCAAAAGGGGTGATCCCATTGCCACACCAGATGTCTGCTCATAATATATTCCTTGGAAGGTGAAAACAGTTGATCGCAAGCAGATTTCGGCCAATTTTGCAGTTCCTCGATCAGTAACATCTTTTATAGCTTGAATGGCTTCATCGAGAGGAATCTTGGTGAATAAGGACACTACGTCAAAGTAACAAGGATGTCATCATGTTCTATCTTCTCATTCTTAATAAGATTCACAAAATCATGGGAGTCTTCGATGAAAGAATCAATATTTATGACAAGGGGCTTAAGGATTTTTGCAACGTACTTAGCGAGCTCATAGGTTGGGGATCCAATGGTATTGACTATTGATCTAAAATCCTGGAGGAAGAAAAACATAAACACGCAATTTTCAGCACCTAGAACTATTAGGCAAGGTATGAGATCTGTCAAAGATAGTATTGATAGACATCAACTTAAGGGAGTCTATAAAATAGATTGCTCGTGTGGAAAAAGCTACATTGGTGAAACAAGTCGCTCCCTGCAGACCAGACTCAAGGAACATGGAGCTGATATTAAGAATGAAAGGTCTCGTACTTCGGCCCTAGCAAAACACTCCTCAAAAACTAAGCACCATGTCTGCTTGGGAAATGCCTCAATTATCGCTAGGGAAGAACAACATCATAGGCGAAAGATTAGAGAAGCTCTTGAAATTATCAAACATTCGAATAATCTCAACAGAGACAATGGTATGGAGATTAGTGGAAGCTGGCTTCCCCTAATCAGAAAAATTAAGGTCACCAATACTTCTCAGGTTTAGCAATCAGTGGTAGAATTACCTCTCCCTTTCTAATTTTAGTAGTTAGTAACCTCGCTATAATAATTTAAGTATAATAATAATAATAATTAGTACATAATTACAACATTTACAATAGTAATTATGATAATAGCTATTACTATTATCATTAACTATTATTATAAATTGTTATTATTAAGTACTAATTAAAATCTATTAATCAGTTAGACCTATTTATAAAAATTAAACATTTACTATTTTTAATTATTATATTAATTATTTAGGTCTTGATAATTAATTATCAATTATTAACATTAATTAATTATTAATTATTAATTATTATATTGATTCTTAATTTTAATTAATTATTATTATTATTATTATTAATAATACAATACACTAATAATAACACTAATATTACTATTCATAAAAATACCAAATATATTAATAATAAATATTTCATATTTCACTTCATAACAAATATTTCACTTCTATTTCATAATATAAAAATTGTCACTAACATAATATTATATATATTAAATAATATAAATATTAATAATAATATACTAGATTAATATTATTAATATTAATTTATTATTATTATATTATATATATTAATTATTATAATAATATAATATTATTATTATTTATTGAAACAATTAATATTCATAATAACTATTATATTATAAATTAGAAGTAACTAATTATTAATAATATTATAATTAATTAATTAATTTTAATTATGATAATGATCAACATAATAATAATTTATATCAATTTAAATCAATTAATTAGCTCATCAATAATTAATCAAAAATTATTATTCAAAAAAGAAAGCCGACATTCATCTCAATTTACTCTCCTCGTTACTATTTAATCTCTCAATTAAGCTCTTCTTCTATCAAGCATTCAAGAAGTCTTGATGATGGATCCCAGTTGGGATTTGAAACGTTGGCGGAAAATGGTTTTCACTGTGGATTCTCCAGTAACTAAGTCACAAGATATAAACCACAGAGGTCTTAAATCCAGAGTTGAGTCATGTAACAAGCCTAAATAACTTGGGGCCTTGTCATCAAGTGAATTTACTCTGGGAAGTTTTCTTTTACTTGGTTAATTATTATATCCTTACGGGGACTTAATAATTAGTTGAATTTTTTTCCTCCATGCGAAACCCCAAAGTCAGAGTACGGCTTGAAGGCGTGGCATTGTGTGATTCCTAGTGTCTAGAGTCATTGTATATTACCATACTAGATTACTCATAAACTTTCGTGGAATGCGACTAGGTCTAGGGGTCTTTTTTCTTTTCTTTTTTATTTCCCACAAGGCAGATATTTGAATATATAATGTAATAAATGATATCTAGAGAAGTTATATGGAGTATGTGTGCTTAAAATTACACCTCTCACCCTCAAATTTCTACTATGACACACTTTGAGGGGTAAAAATAAGTTCTAGACCCTCAAAACCCACTTTTCTTAAGTTTAGTGGGAAATCTGACAATAAATTAAACTAGAAAAATAAATAGTTCCATGTGGCGAAATGACATGGAAATTACTTGGAAATTATCTCAAGTCAAAGGACAAATGGAGGATGATTTGGCACCTTGCACCATATATACATGGCCCACTCAAGGAAATAGAATTTCTGGCATTAATGAGGAAATTGCTTACTTGGAAAATCGAATTTCTTGGAGTAAATGCACATGTGGGGACATCTTATGGAATATTTGATTGAGATTATTATGGAAACATGTCTCCACTTCCACTCCTCTTGGCTCTCACACTCAAGAAGAGGACCAATGCAATTCCCAAGGAGGCCCACGCAATTTCTAGAGGAGGATCAACGCATTTCATGAGGATGAGGTGTCATCACATGGTTTGATCATGGAGATTGACACGTGTTAACTTCTTGATTAGTTCACACTTGGCTTGGCTTGTATACACACTTGGGGAATTTGATTTTGCTTGAGTAAATCTTGATGCCACCTATGGAATTCGATTTGTTGGAGCCCTCACACTTGGAGTTCGATTTCCTCCCTTGGGATCTTCTCCATGGCCATTTGTCACTTGGTTTCTATATTGGGATTTGCTCCCATTTTGCTATATAATAGAGCTTTATGCTTTCATTTTGTATCCATTGTTATGAGCTATTGTGCTTGGAGAAGCTATGCTCTTACGTACACTTGTTCTCAATTGCAATAAAAAACTTTGGGGTTCATTCATGAGTTGTTCCATTGGAGTATGATGATTGGAGGACTATTGGTATAATTTTTTTTGCTTATGCTTTGATCAATTTTATTTCCATATGCTCTTGTAGATTTGTTAATGTAAAGTTATTTTACATTGGCAATTGATTTAGGAGTATGCTCTAGGTGTAGAATCTCTAGTTATTTTCCAATAAATTTATAGAGTTTTTTAATCATTGTTTCTTTGCTAGATCTATATGGAACTAATGTTTGATTGAAGTGTTGTAGAATAAAAAACTTATTAGAATCAAATATCAAGCACGAGGGAAAGTCTTTTGAAAGACCAACCCACTCTTGACACATTCTCCAAGGAGCTCTCATTGGTTCTTTGAACCTCCATAATTTTATCTTATAAAGTAGTTGTTATAGGGATTTTCTTGGACATAACTTGTATACAAACAAAATATTTCTAAATTTAAACCTCTTTAAAAAAATTTGCTTTCATTGATCTATTTAGCTATTTAAGAGCATTTTCCGAACTAGGCAAATGATGGGGTTCACTCTTATCACTTGATTTGTTTTTGTACACTATTTTGTATCATACTTGTTCATTTTACACTCTCTCTCTCTCTACACTAATTGTGTCTTGGTTTTGCAGCCCATAGTTGGAGTTTTGACAACAAGTGCCTTGAGGAAAGACCATTGAAACTCTAACTATTTTTCTTACAGGACCTCTCAAACATTCAAGATTCATTCTAAGAAGGTCGTAGGCACTAGAAGGAGCCGCAAAGAAGGGTAGGTCTTGGGCCTTATTAGAGCTTGTAAGTTTCTGATGTTAGGACTTCACTGGCCCTTGAGGTTACCATAGTTTGGAGGTATTTTCTAGATTTTTCTAGCTCTCATCTTGTACAAATCTCTTTCATCTTGTGGGCAGCCCTCTAAGAGGCTTTTACGTCATTGTAACAAGTTAATAAAAGGCTTAGCATTTTTCTGGGAGCTTGGGTTTTACCCAAGGCATCCTTTCTCCTTATTTAGAAAGAGGAATTTGTGTGGCTGGATTAACTTTGCTTTTCAATCTTTCCATTTGCATATTTTAAAATTAACACAACCTCACTCACATTTTGTTTTTCTAAGTTAAATTTTGCTACAAAGTTTTCATTTGATGCTTTGCATTGTATTGTTGCTTTGAAAGTACATGTTGATATTTTAGAGAAACTCATTTATTACATGTAAGTATCTCAATTTGTGTAGCAAATTTAATTTAGTTGTTTAACATTTGTTCTCTTTACAATTTGCCTCACAATAGGCTCACTGGTGGTTTTGCTCATTTATTTTCAAAGCACACTTTACAAGCAAGTTTCATCTTATTTTCAATTTCTATAAGTTTATTGTTTATTTACTTGGAGCAATTTACAATTTCATTTACTTATAAAGCTTATGTTTATATGCCTTTACAATTTTGAGTGCAATATTTCAAGTTATATCATTGTGAGCATATTTCCATTTACTTGAGGCAATTCTTTTTTTGCAAAGCACTAATAAACTTACTTGCATTTCACTTAAGTATTTTTAGCATAGTTTGCATTTCAACTCAATTAACATCCAAGCATAAGCTTCATTGATAGACATCATAGGGAAAATACTTTCTTGGAAAATTCTTCCAATTGGTACGAAGTAAGAATAGGGTGTGTGACCCTGCAGTTATGGATGTGACTTGTCCCCTTGTAGGAGCGAAGGCACACACTAGCTAGTAAGACTGAGGGGGAGGGTATCGTTAATGACACCTACGTGCCCTCAACCCGTCTTTCTTATAGTCACCCCAATTTTTACCCTTTGGCAAGAGTTCAAAAATGAATCTTTCTCGCTTAGAGTAGGCATTTAGCTTAAAATTAACCAAGATAATTGCATCTAACCTAAGTTAAGCGCATTTCATCTTAATTCACTTTAATTTTCAAACTATTTTACTGGCAATTTATTTATATGCTTGTCATGATGAAAATGTCTTGAATTGATCATTTTGAAATATCTCATTGGGCAAGTACCATATCTTTCATTTTGCAAGTAAAGCTTTAGTCATATTGCAAGTTATTTTACATTGCTTCTTTACACGTTTTGGAATTGTCAATGGATAAATTTTGAAAGCATTTCTTTAAGAGCAATTTTTATATCTTGCAATTTGAATCATTTGATTTGCAAGATTACTTGATCTTTTGTTTTGAAACATTTCATTTTTAGAGCAAGTGTTATTTATTTTGAAGCAATATTGAAGGCACTGGTTTTATATGCTCATCTTTGATTTATGTGTTGATGGTTATTGAGGATACATTTCATTTCATATTGTTTATCATACTTGTTGAACTTGCTCATAATCTTTAAGTAATCAAATTGACTTTAACATCTTCTAGAAACCTCACACCCTTCTTAACTTAGCTTTTCATTTAGGGACCACCCTCGTTAGCTTACCTAGGAGAGAGCTTAAATAGAGAGTGTTGGGAATAGGTGACAACCCCATCTCTTGATTTTACCACCAACCACACCTTGTGGGGTTAAGGGATTTTCTCACTAACTTAGGTGTGCCTACAAGGCGGCAACAACAAGCAGTTTGTATGAAAGTTCATAATGTCATATCAAGGTCTTCAACTCCTTAGTAGAGTATATTATATGTGTAACACTTGTATAAGTTCACATACATGAAGTAAGCCCTAATAGACTTGTTACCACAAACTCTAGCAAGCCTTGAAGACGGAAACCCTACAAGACAAGGAGCTAGACTAAGTGCTAACAATGGGACAATGGCCCACTGTCACCACAGCGAATATCCCCTACTCTTTACAGAATTTCACTGATGAAAGGAGTCTCGATAAGAGGATAATCACCCTTTAATAGATGTTCTAGGGTTTAAGCTGCTATGTGATGAGATACGACCTCTAGAGGGAAGCTTAAGGTGATGAAAAGATGCTTCAAAGGGTACTTCACTCCCTCTAAGAGACTTGTACAAGGCCTAAGGTTTATGGATAATCGTGGGAAGAGGCACTTCCAAGGTTGAGCCAAGGAGGAGAAAGGAATTCTTATGATTTATTTCACTAAGTACTAAGCTTATACAACCCTCAAATAATTCCCCAAGTTGAGGAACTACAAGTTAGGGTTGCCCTCTTAGGGCACGACTAGGGCAAGAGATTTTATGGATGAAAACCTATAGGATGCTCACCAAACTTTAAGGACTAAGAGATAAGATCCTAGGCTTGGTGTCTATGCTCCCAGAATCCACCAACTCGCTCTCTAATGCAATTTTCTATATGCCCTAGACTAGTCGTCCTACTTTAGGGGACCGAAATTTTGGAGAGGAAAATTATAGAGAATTTGAGTTTGATCACCAAAGGCTTGGACCAATGCCTTGTCCTTTGGGCATTTGGAGTCATGGATGCTTTAGATTAGCCAAAATTGTCCTGAAGGAGGTCAAGAATTGATGTCCTAGGTACCAACCCTCAACAATTACCCGCTCAAGAATTATGGAGTTTTACGGAGAAAAACAATATTTCACCACTAAGAACATTCATCACATGTCATATCACGAGTAACATATGCAATTCCCAACCAAATTACTTTTTAAAATTTATCTTCACAAAATTAGGGCACAATGTAGCATCAATCTAGTTGCAGCAATTCCAGACATTAGACATTATTTCAAGCAAAAGATTTCAACAAAAAGGCACTTACAAGATGGCATGTAATATATCCATCTACAATAAAGAGATAGCTCCAAAAAAAGATCAAAAATCAGCTCCAAATATCGAAATGCATCCAAGATACTCCAATAGCCAATCTAAGAACAAGTGTGAATTTGTTAAAGAGGTTGCAATCCCAAGTGATGACAATGATAGATTAAAAATTACCTTTCTCTTATTTATTTGTGTTTAACTATGTCGAATTATGCCAACTAGCCCCTTAACATTATAAAAATGGGTAAGATACATCCCTTGGTCACAAGCCAACCAAGTCATTTCACAAAAATATGAATTAGCCATCCAAACACAAGCTAAAATGATGACATCAAGTTGATGTAGGGTTGTTGGAAGGCAACATTGGGTCCTCTTTGTGCCAAAATGTGTGAGATGGCTCCATAAATCTCGAACAAGGGGATGGCCCCTTAATCTCCATGTAAATCATCATGTGGGCCCCAATTTGTGTTTGGGGACAAAAATTGGTCTCATGGGTCTCCCAGTGATAGAATAGCTTGTAAATGCTCCAATGCTAAGGGCTCTAACAATGGTGCTTTCCCTCCCATGTATCAAAGGGTGAGACAAACCTCCTTTGGGCCTTGGATCAACTGCCACACCACCTGGTAAATGCTAAGCCGGATAGGGCACACTGGTCCAAATGCATCATCTCATGAATAATGAAGAGCAATGAGCAAAATATTGAGGGTGTTGAAGGTGCCCATGGCATGGAATGATGCTTAGCACAAGATAAGAGTCCCATGGCTCCCAGCGCTTCATCTCGGGGTATTCATATGATCCTCTGGTGGACTTGGGCCCCAATTAAGTTGCCTAGCCTATAATGAAACCACCTACCAATTACACATAATGCCTAAGGTTGCATCCTCACCATCAGGTATAATAATTAATTAGTGCATCTAAGTGAACCAATCTTGTTATTCAAGGGCAAATTGAGACTTCATATGGAGCTTCCCTTCCAAATTTGGGGTTTTGATCTCATAATAGTATTACCTCCCTAGGTAGGAGTGGTTAATAAACAACCATATTAGGTGTTCCCAACCCTTAAGGGGAACGATAGATCCCGTACATCCTTCAATCGATAGGTGGTATGTGAATGATGATAAAATGGATGGGGTCACAAGGGCCTTGAAGCCAAATGCCACAGATTCAAGGGTGGCAATGATGAAGGATGTCCACATATTGGGTGTATAGATGTAGGAGAGAGCAAACGTGGATACATGAGTTACCCCGACCTTTGTTTTCCCACCCTTCTTTATTTGCCTTTTCTTGATTTTTTCTTTATATTATTGTTCAGGGCTCCAGGAAATGAGAACATGTTGTGTTACTTATGTATGATGTAAAACAGTTATTACCCCGTTAAGGTGGGGCAGTTCATCGGCCCCCAAGGGTTGGGGCGTGCATGGGTTCCTTAATGATGTGGGGGCACTCATGGGCCTTAGGAACCAAGGTGATGGCCATGATAAAGGGGTAGAGCTCATGCTTGGCTTTTGCCCACGTGCTATATTAAATGTCTCAGACATCTTTTGCATTTTATAATATTATTTTCTTTTGTTTATTGCATGTGGCCATGATATGTTTTTAATGCTCCTTTAGCTACATCAACCTCTAGAGCAACATTTCCAAGCCTGACACAGCTATGTGGACAAGCGAAGGGGGAGTGTCAGTGCCTTCTGGAGCTAGTGATGACGTGGAGACAGAGAAAGAAAATGATGAAATAAGGCTTGTAACGTGTGGAGGAGAGTGAAATATGTGGAACAAGAAAACAAGACCATGCTACCCAAATCGAGGTTTCCCAAGTAGTGCCCTTCCTAAAACCATAGGTCAATAGAGAGATCCCACAAGAATAGGATTAAGGATTAAACCTCCATTTAAGGTGGGGGAACAAAACCACAGTCAAAGCCCTTCCTTCTTCCAAGTCACCCAATAATCCATGCCCAAGATGCCCAAGAAAAGCAAACCTTTTGGGTTGGATTACCCACCTTCTAGCATATGCTCTCGACAGATGGGCAAGGGGACATATGACTGATGTAGGGAGCAAAAATCAAATGGCACAATATATCAGCTACATCGATGGTTGTTTGTGTTTGTTGGCTGCGAGCTGAAGAGATCAAAATTCTCCCATGGGGTCACCCACTTATAGTGGATAACAAGACTTTAAGATAATTAATAATTTAAATAAGAGCCTAAATACACTTTAATGTTAAGTTGGGCCCCTAGTAAGGGTTTCATCCTTCTCTTATATATCAAAACAAAATGAAGTTTTATAAAAGTGAAATTAACACTGTTATCACTCAAAAATTTCCTTAGAGAAAACCCAGGGGATTTCAGAAGAACAGATCAGGCCACTGGCAAAATACCTTTCACCTCCAATTTAGTGCTTGATAATCCAAGAGGGGTGTCCTTAGATGATTCTTTCTGTTTGAATTGTGAGCATCTGCAAGTAAACTTCATGTCACAAAGAAGACTCCTTGAATTTGATCACTGATTTGTCAATTACAGCGCTTGAAAACGTAATTATATGCTTGAAATTCACTAGTGACTGGTGCCAAGTTCTTATGGGCAATCAAGGGGATGGAATGGACAAAATCAGCAAGGAAAAATCAGTTTAATCTTGCTAATTAAAAATCCTAAAAAATGAATTGTTACCACCTGAAAATGCATGGCTTATTTCGCATTTACAGGATCCTTCTCTCACAAACACGACAGGAAATCTTTGGAGTTTAGTGGCAGTTACAAGTTGTGAGGCTATGCACCTTGTTCTATCTCACCTAAGTATCATTCAGAGAAGACCAAAGATGCGAAGGGGTAATGTTGCCTTGAAGGAGAACCATAAACCCATGGATTGGAGAATGCCACACCTTAGAAGAAGAAAGAAGCAGGCTGCAGGTAAGCGTAAGTTGACAATCCCTCCTAGGGTTAGGGTTAAGTGCTTCGTTGTAGAGAGGTCATGCACATATGGAAACATTCAATCTCATAAAACAAGGTTTTCACAATGATGGAAGAACACTCCACTTCTTGGAGCACAATGAGGTGGTTAGGGTTATCATGACATGAAAACACCCACTAATAGGGAATGCCCTACCTCATTGGTGACCTCAAGCATGACACGTGGAAAGAAAAGAGGTTAAATTGGCTTGATGAAGGAGTTTCCACCTATTTGGAGATGCACTTCACCTTTAAATAACACTTTTGGGGTAAAGATGCATTGTTCAATGTGTGTTTCACATATTTGGAGGCACATTTCACCTTAGTTTCACTTTGTTAAAAGACTATGTAACATTTGAAGTGCTAGTTTGGGAGGTAACAAATTCGTGTGGTTGCAAGAAGAAAGTCCAAAGCCCAAGATTAAATAAACTGGCTACAGTAGCTAGGCGTTTATCTTTTGAAGATCTTTTCTCATCTCGTGACTTCATGAAGGATCAAAGACTCCACCAAAAGATTTTGAAGTGACATTATGTTTGTAAAGGTGGGGACATCCAACAGAGTTTGAATACATATGAATACTCCTTTGATAACTCCATTGATATGAAGAAGTGGCATGACCATGATGTGTTTCCAAAATTACATGTTGGTTTTTCAATTTGAAGATTTGGAAGTGAAGAAATATAGCATCATTCCAAGAGTAGGGGTATCCTAGGATATCAAATGAGCTCTTGGATCCAAGATGGGGCAAAGACATTTTCAATTTCTATGGACATACTAGTTCAACTACACTATATGTTACATATTTCACTAAACTTATTTCAAATATGAATGTTGTCAATGAGAAAGTCATGATGAAAAGATTGCACTGACCTTGAAAATGATGCAAGTGTTGCACCTCATATAGCATGAGGTATTTGATCTAGTTGATGGAGCTTCATGGTTTACTAAGGAGGATTATTACTGGTACACACACTTTCCTCCGCACTTCCCTTGTGACTTTGTCAACTACTTTTTTTTTCTCGTAACACCCCTAGACGGGCCGAACTCCTACCCAATCAACTCTACCACATGGAACCTAACCCTAATGGACCATGTTGTATATGTTTCTCGAACACAGTTCTTGGTTGCGAAACTGCGCTGAGAAGCCAACTCGGCCAAACTTTAGGTTCAAGCTAGCCCTCGAACCAAAGGGGGCTCCTTAAAGTGTTACGACACTTTTTTTAACGTTGTTCATTGTCACTGGACAACACCCTATGGAACACAACGACCAGATCTATGATTTGTATAGGTAGTTGCTGATGAGTATCCAATCTCCGCTCAAAAATAAATCACTCTCTTGCAGAGGCCTTATCAAACTGCCAACGTCCAACTTCGACAGAATAACATAGCTTTAGAGAGTTTGGTAGAGGAATAGAAGAGAATATATGATAATTAAACATTCATACTTAATACTTAATCAACCAGATATAGTAGATGTGTGTAGAAGAATTCTATAGCCAAACAAATATACATTCAAGAGATGACAAAAGGCAACAATTAAATGATGCAGAGGAGTTGTTTTAAACAGACTATTCAGGGAGATTGATACTCAAACTTAGCCTTGCCTTAGCTCCTATGTTACCTTGAAAGTATGCAGAAATAAATTATGAAAATCACAGGGAAAGACATACATGAGAAACAAAATTTGTCATGAAACTAAACCCATAATACTTTAATTAAAAAGTATGCAATAGAAGTCTTTACAAAAATGGCAGGGTTTTGGCATCAAAAGCTAACCCTTTTACATTACAGTTGAAACAATATATAGAACATTACATCAAGCTAATTGTGTCTAGCTTTTTGGAATAAAAATTTGAACAATATACTAAAATAAAAAATAATTTCTAGAAAATTGTAAGAAATTTGGAGTTGTTCCATTGATTGTTGATTAGCTCCCTTTATTCTTGGGACTTGTTACCCACGATTTTGTGGTTGATATCCCTCGGAGAAATTTTTTTCTACAAGATTGTCCTCAGTCGGCAGTTGGCAGCCACCAGCTAGCTCATTGTGCCATTTCTCTGCCACCTAAGCCAGCCATGTGGTTCCTCGCCCATCTACCATGATCGTATGTTTGAAGGTGGGCCTCCTGAACCTTAGGGTATGCCTTATCATTTGGTAATTGATTATTGTGGTTTAATATCATGGACACTTCTGGGCATGGATTAATAGGGGGATTCGGTGGAAAGAATGGGCTAAGTCTGCTCTTGTCCCCTAGACCCTTTTTGGATATTAACCTTGAATTCTAGTCCTCTGGGATCTCTTTTATTGACCATTTGGCTTCAAGGATGGTATTTCACGGGAAACTCCAATTTTGGTTGAATGGTCCTGCTCCCTTATCTGCATATAACACCCCCTTTCCACTCATTATTACCCCATTCATCATCTCTTCCACATGGGTCCACATTCCTCCACTGGGTCCACATAAGGTTGGCTCACCCCTTCCCCTTGCCCGCACCTTGGGTCAAGTCTGGAATGATGCCCAAGAGGTTGATGCATCTAAAAGAAAGATAAAGTCATATTTGACCACATTCAACAGTGAAATGCACCACAAAATGCAAAAGATGGTCAAGACAAACACATTTAGCACGTGGGCAAAAGCCAATACATGAGCTCTACCCCATCATTACGGCCATCACCCTGGTTCCTATAGGTTCTATGAGCCTCCTTCATCATATAGGAACCCATGATTGTCTCAACACCTGTTGGGCAATGAACTGCCCTACTTTAAAAGGGGGTAGTCACTGCTATATCTTATACATCATGCTCTTACCCCTTGAGCCCCGAGCAGTTAATCAAAGAAAATCATAAAAAGGCAAAAAAGCATATAAAAGAAAGTGGAAAAATCAAGGTCGAGGCACCTCATCTACCATGATTGCTCCCTCCTATACATTATAAACCCAAGTGTGGGCTTCCCTTTTATTAGCTACCCTCATACCCCAACATGTGGCCTAGAGTTGCCCCTTCTCATCCCCTACTTCATTCACCTATCTGTCATATGCCACCACATTCTGAAGGATGTACCTTGAACATATTATCCCCTTTAGAAGTAGAAACCGCCTAATAGGATACTTGGTTAACCCCATTTGGAGTTTAGGAGACATTAGCACATCCCAGAGCCCATTATGGAAGGGCATGCCATTATGAAGTCCCCACTTGTGGTCCATGATTGGTAAGCTCATTTACTCGATTTCTCTAATGACTTGTTGTATTGGAAGGCTAGGGGACGCATTGGATCTTATGCATGATTGCAGATGGTCTCCATCTTGGGTTTGGTCTCCCTATACGGGGTCCTAATACTCCATAGGGCTACATTGGCACATGTAGGGTGTGTGTTGAGACTCGAGAGTCATGGGCCTTCACAGCAGTAAATAGCACTACATGGATCCTCGAGTATGTTCAGAGATTGCTCAAGATTCACCTATTGGACGAGAAAGATGCACCTAGTTCACCTTTGCCTAGCCAGCCCCACAGATGTACCATTCACTTGGCAGTTGACCCAGGACTTCTAGGATGATGTGGCATCACCTACACCATCATCAGAGCCCTTGCAAATGATCTACAAGCATCTTCAACTCATTTGGAGACCCATGAGGTTGTTGTTGTGCCCCCACACCCATCGGAAGCACCAAAAGTTTATTGTTTGGAGAACAAGGGGCCAACCCCTTGTCCATCACTTTTGAGGGTCCTATTCTTCAATATGGCACCTATGGACCTCATCAAGCTTCTTAGAGGGCCCTACGACATATATTATTCGTCATTTAACCTCTTAAGAGGCTTATTCTTTCATTTGTGAGCTAGTTTGGTGGGCTTGTCACCAAAAATTAGATTATTAGCACATTATTTTATTTTAGGGCTTATGTACGCTAAGGAGACTAATTCAAACTCCTCATTCTTGTTTAAATACAAGTGAGATGAGTTCATTTGCTCATCATCACTTTGAATTGGATTTCTTCTCTCTCCTGAGAATTTCGCACTTTTTCTTGGACGATGAATTGGAGCTTTATGGATGAATTTTGATGTGTGGATTTGGTTTATCTTATCTTGCAGCTTCTCTATTGTCAAATTATGGATGGTTGGATATGTTCTATTACATGTAAGTACATGCTTTTAATTATATTCTTGTTTTACTTTGTCATATACATTGGATTGGGATTTTCGCTACTTTTAGGGCGAATTGTTGCATGCATTTACTGCTTAAATTGTGGAATTTTGTCTCTATATAGCATCTCTCAATGTATGGGCCATGTAATTTGAATGAAATATCCTAGGGATAATTCTATCAACAAATTCATCTTGATAAGCCATCACCTTTTGCACATCAAAGTATAAAAGTTGCAAGATTGCTTCTCTTTGTCCTAGAAGGCTAGAAAGGTAGTCTTGAGGCCTCCCTTGACTAAGAACCAAGGCCCTCATTCATATTTACCATAGACTCCATTCTCCCAAGACTAAGGCACTGATCTACCAAGAGGTGGTAACCTAAAATCAACTCTTTTTCACCTTATCCTAGGTCTAGCCAAGTTGGGTCACCTAGGGCATCATTTTCCTAACAAATTAGCCGTCCAAAAAGTTCAATCTCCTACCTCTCCTACATTAGTGTCTCATCAAGGCCTCCTCCAATTTTGAAGCCATTCCGATGGTGGAGTTATGAGAAAAGTCAAGCCCTAGATCCGAGATCAAACTTTGCCCTAGTATCCCCAAGGCTAGTGCCTCATAAGATCAAATCAACACCTTTAAGTGAAATTTTTTTCTTTGATCCTTTCCCCCTCCTTGTTTGGGTTAAAAACATCATTGGTTGCTAAACTCTTACCTCCTAACCTAAGCTGGATCCACTTGGTCCCAGGGGGTGCCATTCCTTTAAAAAGATAATTCTTCAAGAACCATCCAGGGTACCAATTCCAACAAGGATTTTATGGATTGGAAAACTCTTTCATAAGTCATATTCCCTAAACCTAACCCTCAAATCCTTCGATCCCTCTCCATATCCATTTATTGATTTATCCTTCATTGGTGACTCCATAATATACTGGGTCTCCTCCCAACAGTGAAAGTCTATAAACAGTAGAGAGCCTTAACTAAGGTAACAATGCGCTAAGTCTCCATTTGTTGCACTTGGTCTAGCATTTGCCCTTTAGGAATCCCCTTTAGGTCCCCGGCTAGTTTGAGCAATAACATTTTGGCGTTGTTGTCGGGGACACAAAACGCATGTTTTGTTCCCCATACGACATATTGACATATCATTATTGGCGACTCCATTGGAAGAATGAAACCCTAGTTCTCCATTGAACTTTAATGTCGATGCTTATAGGGTGATGCAAGCATTTTTCTAGGCATCTTTAAATTCACCCTGGCGACTCCTACATATTTTTCATGTGTAACTCAAATAGTTTGTCTTTCTTCGATAAATCTCCTGCTTTGGACATTGCTAACATCCTTGAGCATCCTAATCATGTTGCGGGAAGAATGGTACGAGGGGTGCCCGTGTTTGATGTTGATCTACTCTTCACAATTGACCACGTGGAAAGATTTAATGCACATGTTTCAAGAGAGAAGGTTATTCACCAAGATGTCCTTATTTTATTATTCATGGGATCTCTCGGTGGTCATAACTCATGGTTGCATGATCATGAACCTAGGAGCATCTCATCTATTAAAGAGTTCGTTGATGGCTTTCTTAGACATTTTCAAGTACACCCTGCATTAAGCATCCACGACGAAGCCTTCATCGAGCATCATCAAAACATGAAGAATCTGGGTAATGAGCAAGAAGACGAGTCCTCCTTAGGTCCACATACTGAAAATGATGATTTTGAGGACACATGTGCTGGAAAGGATGAGTTTATGGAAAGTGAAATAGAGACCAACCTTACCCTTCTCAAGGATATTACTCCCGATGAATCCTCTTTTGAAAAACTTGAGAAAGATGATCCCATTAGCCCCTTGGAAAATGACATTGGAGATTATTTCCATATTGAAAAGGAGAAGTGGGAAACCATTGGTCCTCAATTTGATTATGCTCCTATTTATGATACCGACAAGGAGGATGAGGATGAAATTGGTCTTCCCTTCCCCTCAGGCACTATTTATGATGACATGCCCATTGATACCCTTGGGAAGGAGAATCTTCATTTTCCTTTGCATAAAGAGGGGCAGTTGGAGGTGATCAATTTTCCTTTTAGGAGAGACCCGGTCTTTGATACTTAAGGAAATTGATAAGGCTCCCACTTCTCCTGAGTATGATTCTATGTTCAAATAACTCAAGCCTTTAGATTATGATTTTGGGAAAGCAGAACCCGTTGAATACAATACTTCTCCTTTTTTCCTATTGGTCGTCATCTTGAGTCTTCATCAAGTGATTCCCTCACCCCTAGTCATATGATCTCCAATAACTGTGAAACCCTTCCCCCCCTCCCGATTATAGTGTCAAGGAAAATCCCTTCATTGATTATACTTTTCCTCCTTGTACACACCCTTAGGGTTTTGATCACTCCATAGTCTCCCCTCTCCAGTGTCATCATCATGTGCAACCTACTCGTGTTTCTTCATCTCGTCGGCCTCCTTTTCCTACTAATCATAACCCGATGAAGGCCATAAGCCATGATGTAAATAATAAGGACAATGATGGAAGTGATATGCTAGAGGTTGACATCCATCAAAAGTTTATGAGCTTGGTTGCTGACATCTCTATATTTTGGTTGCAAGAAAAGATCTCATGGACTAGAGTACATCTTTTTCTTACCTATTCTCACATAATCATCCATGGGCATCATTTTTTCCCACTTCCTGCCCACAACATCCTCCATGTGTTTGGGTTTACATTCGCTTTGGGATTTGTTGCATGAGTAATCATATAGGCAGGCATATTTATATTGACTTGATGATATGTTGGTTGCACTGTCTTTATGATTACACTTATTAATAACTTTGGCATATGCATGTTAGGGTAGGATGCATTGCATGTTCATTTTCGCATTAAAAGTAACATCATATGATATTTCTCATGGTAGATAGATGCATATTTGCATATTTTATTTTTTGTTGATTTTATGGCCTAACATTTAGCATGTGCAATCATGAGATGTCACGAAAGCATGTTGCCTCATGTTTTTCATCTATTATGGGTGCAGGTGACAAGTCTACGGTAACCAAGAGATAGCTGGAGTTCTCGTGACCTCCCGTTCGAGTAGCTTCACCCACTTTGAGAGAGATCACATCCTAGTCGGAGCCAAATGTTACCCACCATTTTGCGGGTGATATCCTAGGAGAAAAAAATTTCTCCAAGATAGTCCTCAGCCAGCAGCCCCTTGCAGCCACCTGCTAGTTCATTGTGCCATTTCTTTGCCACCTGAGCCAGCCATGTGGTCCCTCGCCCATTTGTCATTATCGTATGTTTGAAGGTGGGCCTCCGGAACCCAAAGGTATGCTTTGTCATTTGGTAATTGAGTATTGTGGTTTGCTTATCATGGACACTTATGGGCATGGATTAATGGGAGGATTCAGCAGAAAGAATGGGCTAGGTCTGTGCTCGTCTCCTAGACCCCTTTTGCATATAAACCTTGAATTCTAGTCTCGTTGGATCTCTTTTACCAACCATTTGGCTTCAGGGATGGTATTTCACAGGAAACCCCAATTTTGGTTGCGTGGTCCCACTCCCTTATCTGCATATATAACCACCTTTCAACTCATTATTACCCCATTCATCATCTCTCCCACCTGGGTCCACATTCCTCCAATGGGTCCACATAGGGTTGGGTCACTCGTTCCCCTTGCCCACACCTTGGGTCAAGGCTGAAATGATTTCATGGAGGTTGATGTAGCTAAAAGAAAGATAAAAGCATATTTGGCCACATTCAACAGGAAAATGCACCACAGAATGCAAAAGATGGTCAAGACAAACACATTTAGCACGTGGACAAAAGCCAATACATGAGCTCTACCCCATCATCATGGCCATCACCCTAGCTCCTACAATTTCTATGAGCCTCCATCATATAGGAACCCATGATTGTCCCAACTCCTGGTGGGCAATGAACTGACCTACCTTAAACGGGGGTAATCACTGCTATATCTTATACATCATGCTCTTACCCCTTGAGCCCCGAGCAGTTAATCAAAGAAATCATAAAAAGACAAAAGGACATATCAAAAAGGGTGGAAAAATCAAGGTCGGGGCACCTCATATACCACGATTGCTCCCTCCTATACATTATAAACCCAAGCATGGGTTTCCCTTTTATTAGCAACCCTCGTACCCCAGCATGTGGACCAAGGTAGCCCCTTCTCATCCCCTACATCATTCACCTATCTGTCATATGCCACCACCTTCTTAAGGGTGTACCTTGAACATATTATCCCTTTATAAGTAGAAACCACTTAATAGGATACTTAGTTAACCCCATTTGGAGTTTAGGAGACATTGGCACATCATGAAGCCCATTATGGAAGGGCAGGCCATTATGAAGTGCCCACCTATGGTCCATGATTGGTAAGTTCATTTACTCGATTTCTCTAATGACTTGTTGTATTGGAAGGCTAGGGGAAGCATTAGATCTTATGCAATATTGCAGATGGTTTCCATCTTGGGTTTGATCTCCCTATACGGGGTCCTAATCCTCCAAAGGGCTACATTGGCACATGTAGGGTGCATGTTGAGAGCCATGGGCCTCCACAGCAGTAAACAATACTACATGGAATCTCGAGGATGTTCACAGATTGCTCAAGATTCACCTATTAGACAAGGAAGATGCACTCGGTTCACCTTTGCCAAGTCGGCCCCAAAGATGTACCATACACTTGGCACTTGACCCAAGACTTGTAGGATGATGTGGCATCACCTACACCATCATCAAAGCCCTTGCAGATGATCTACAAGCATCTTCAACTCATTTGGAGACCCATGAGGTTGTTGTTGTTCCCCCACATCCACTGGGAGCACCACAGGTTTATTGTTTAGAGAACAAGGGGCCAACCTCTTGTCCATCACTTTTGAGGATCATGTTCTTCATTATGGCACCTATGGACCTCATCATGCCTCTCGAAGGGCCCTACGACATATATTATTCATCATTTGACCTCTTAAGAGGCTTATTCTTTCATTTGTGAGCTAGTTTGGTGGGCTTGTCACCAAAAGTTAGACTATTAGCACATTATTTTATTTTGAGGCTTATGTAGGCCAAGGAGACTAATTCGAACTCCTCATTAGTGTATAAATACAAGTGAGATGAGTTCATTTGCTCATCATCACTTTGGATTGGATCTTTTCTCTCTTTTGAGAATTTCGCATTTTTTCTTGGAGGATGAATTGGAGCTTTATGGATGAATTTTGATGTGTGGATTTGGTTAATCTTATCTTGGAGCTTCTCTATTGTCAAATTGTGGATGGTTGGATATGTTCTATTACATGTAAGTACATGTTTTTAATGTTATTCTTGTTTTACTTTGTCATATACATTGGATTGGGATTTTCACTATTTTTAGGGCTAATTGTTGCGTGCATTTACTACTTAAATTGTGGAATTTTGTCTCTATATAGCATCTCTCAATGTATGGGCCATGTAATTTGAATGAAATCTCCTAGGGATAATTCTATCAACGAATTCATCTTGATAAGCCATCACCTTTTGCGCATCGAACTATAAAAGCTGCAAAATTGCTTCTCTTTGCCCTAGAAGGCTAGCGAGGTCGTCTTGAGGCCTCCTTGACTAAGAACCAAGGACCTCATTCATATTTATCATAGACTCCATTCTCCAAGACTAACGCATTGATCTACCAAGAGGTGATCAACTAAAATCAACTTTTTTCACGTTTTCCTACGTCTAGCCAAGTTGGGTCGCCTAGGGCACATTTTCCTGACAAAATATCTCTCCAAAAAGTTCGATCTCCTAGCCTCTCTTATGTTGGTGTCTCCTCAAGGCTCCAAGTTTGAAGCCATTTCGACGATGGAGTTGTGAAAATAGCCAAGCCCTAGCTCCGAGATCAAACTTTTCCCTAGTATCCCCAAGGCTAGTGCTTCATAGGATCAATTCAACACCCTTAAGTCAAAATTCTTTCTTTGATCCTTCCCCCCTCCTTGTCTGGGTTAAGAACATCATTGGTTGCTAAACTCTTGCCTCCTAACCTAGGCTGGGTCAACTTGGTCCCAGGGGGTCCCATTCCTTTGAAAAGATAATTTTTCAAAAACCATCCAGGGTACCAATTCCAACAAAGATTTTAGGTATTGAGAAACTCTTTCACAAGTCATATTCCCTAAACCTAACCCTCAAATCCTCCCATCCCTCTCCTAGAAGATATTGTACCTTGCTTAGAAAGCAGGCAAGCTTTATTCTTCAACCTCTTCTGAAAAGAGATTATTTGGGTCACTCCATATCCATTTATTGATTTATCCTTCAATGGTGACACCATAATATATCAAGTCTCCTCCCATCAGTGAAAGTTTGTAAATGGTAGGGAGCCTTAGTTGAGGTGACAGTGGGCTAAGTCTCCATTTGTTGCCCTTGGTCTAGCATTTGCCCTTTAGGGATCCCCTTTAGGTCCCCTGCTAGTTTGAGTGGTAACAAGACTAACTGCTCAAGTACTGCCTCAAAATCTTCCTTTAAATTTGAAATTGATTTACTGATGTTGGTCTTTTGCCTTGGAATCTGGAGTTTTTGACGTTGCATCCTCAAAATATGTTATCTTCCCTTCAATATTGGTCAACTCTGCCACCTAATCTCCAGTTGTTCTTTAACTATTCATGGTCAAAATATGCTTCAATTTTCACCAGAGTTAGCAATATTTGGTAAGGAATTCAACTCCCTTCTTTTATTTATGATGTTTTTCCTATTACATTCAAGTTATCCCTAAGATTACCATTAGGCCTATATTTATCCACTAGTAGTCTTTGAGCTTTTTGTCGATTGTATTTTGTACAATAGCCAATGAGTAACTCAACCTGGATAAAAGCTCAACTTCAACTAGGAATCTATTGTTTATATTAAATCTATTTCAACAGACAAGTTCCTTAACATAAACATTTTTTCATTTTTAAGTTGACCTTGATAAACACTATTACTTCCTCCCATGCATCTCAATAAGACCCAACTCTTATTTCTAGATTGCAACGTTGTTAAATTATTTCATGGTGAATGTCTGCTTGATTGGTTCATTTCTTATGTCGCTTGTCATTAACCTTTAATAACCGTGTAACTTTCATATGCCCTAATAACGTAGATCCGATTAATTTTATGAGCATTTTCTTCTTTATAATTATTTTCCTCCTTATATCCGTAGCAAAAGCATTCATTTGTCTGCTTTGTAAAATTTCATTTTCACCTCTGTAAAATTATTCCACAAGGAGGAAATATTTCTTTATAGCATTGGAAACTGATTAATTTTATGAGCATTTCTTCTTTATAATTATTTTCCTCCTTATATCCGTAGCAAAAACATTCATTTGTCTGCTTTGTAAAATTTCATTTTCACCTCTGTAAAATTATTCCACAGGGAGGAAATATTTCTTTATAGCATTGGAAACTCCACGATTTGTATTGAAATGTACTTCTAGAACATGTATCTTCTTTTTTACTTGCACGAAGATATCTTTCAATTGTTGACCTAGCCTCCTCTTCCCTCAAGCTTTCACCCATGAGCTCATTCCAGAAAAATACACCCATAAAAACTCCCCTCCATTATCGCCTTTGATGCAGACTTTATAATTTTTTAAATTTCCCACCTCACATTTATCAATTCAAATCATTGTGTTAAATGGTATGGCAACGGTATTGCAGGGGGTTGGGTGGGGGGCTAGTATGTGGTAAATAGTTTGGGGAGGTAGATTAAAAATTAGATAGTCGAGGGCCCTTGCAAACCATTGATTTAATATTTCACACATCTTGAGGTATTGTAGACTATGGTGTTTTAATGTGTAAAATGCAGGGTGGGGACATAGGTTTGAATGGACTTATTGATTTTGACTCTCGACCCCCCGTAAAACATGGTAACAAATGTGGTTCTCGTACTTAGAGATTGGGGCTGACTCAATATTTTTAACATGAGTTTAATATTTTAAATAAATATAATACCCCAAAAACTTGTATAAAAACCAATTTTTCCAGTGAGGTTCACATATACTTGAGGGTCTGGCCAGGAAACCAATTAATAAAATTTAGAAAAAAAAAAATGTAACTTTTCTTGGACAAGAAAAGGTTACAACATCAGCTCCAACTGAGGACTACTTTTCCCTGTGGGATGTAGAGAACCTATAGACTTGTGCCTTGAATCTGTTGGGCATGGAGTCAGTTCATCAGCCTACAATCTGCAGCTGCATTTGCAAACTGAAACCATATTGTCTGCACTATTTCAGAGATTGACTTAGACTGAAATCTGAAAACTGAAATTGATTCATTCTGGAAACCACACATTACAAACTGAATTCTGAAAAATGTTGCCAAAGAATATTTAAAATTAACGGATCTATTGTATACTAACACAACTGAAATCACTCCATTCATAAACTGCAAAAAATCCATATACTGCACATTGGAACCAACTGATCTATTTGCACACACCTACTTTACCGAGTTGAAATTCTAAATTATTAGGTGTAATCATGCTTCTAGTGCAACCATGTGAGCATTGGATTAACTAGCAAACCACCTTGCATGTAGTTGAAAATATGACAAGAATATACACTATAAACATTAAATTCCATGAGTTGTTGATACTTACCAGTAAAGATCAGTAAGCTGATGAGACATAAAATATTGAAGAACTTTGAAAACTGCATAGTTGTTTTCCTCCAGAGGAAGAAAAATATAATGCTGACTGCAACCATCACTAAGCTTTGCACAAGCACATCAGTAAAGGCATCTAACATCTGGGACCAATGGAATTGATAACCTAGTGGAATCGCCATATAAACAAAGTGGAGCCGCCAGGTGAAGGAATTGTAACCAATATCAAATGTCTACTCCTTGTTCACCAACAAAGAATAGATCTAGTCTTGATCGTTCTCTGGGGATAGATTTCTTTGTTACTTCGCTCCCCGACAATGGAACCAAATGTTATAACTGTATCTCGAAGGCAGTTCTTAGCTACAAAATTGCACCGAGAAACCAACTCGACCAAACTTTAGGTTCAAGCTGGTCGATTTTTGGCAATTTTTCGAGTCCTAAACTTCCAAAGCTGTTTTGAGGCCCTAAACGACGTTTTTTTGAGAAAATAGGGGCAAACATGAGTCTCTAAATCATGTTTTCCATTCAAAAGTTGTAGTCCACAGATAGATCTTTCTAACGAGGTATTGTACGCGTCAAACAGAGATCATATGCCAAAGTTACGACTCCGGGAAGTTGATATACCAATTTACCCAAATGGGGCCCATAGTTTTGACACTTCATCTCCTAGGGTTATGTTTTTGGATGTTTAGGGTTTTCCATTGTTTCTCAATAATAAATAGACCTTCGAGCCTCATTGTAACACAATTCAAAGGCATGTAACCGCCACATCTCTTTTCAAAGATAAGCTACCATTCTCTGAGCTAGTGCATTTCCATTTTGTTTGTAAGCTTATTTCATTGTTTGATATTAATGAAATGATGTGTTATTTTTGTTGCATCTCCCTATTTATGATTATATCTATAATTTGTTGTGTTCCTGTTTAAGTTTGGATCAGTGGTATCAAAGCGGTCTCCTCTTTCTCGGCTTTTCTTTGCATGTCCCCAACGAGGTCGGGATATAAGGAGTTAGGCCTCGAATTGGTCAAACCTTTGCAAGACCAACCTCGCAAACCCCGACGGCCTCCCATGGCGGAAGAAAAGAAAGACAAGGGACAGGAGATCCTTTCAAAAT
>APFE030799294.1:54708-86715 GCA_000404065.3 Pinus taeda
TTATTATGCTACCTGGGCCACCTTTGTGTTCCTTCAAGCAAGCATGGCAAGCTGATTTGGGAGGCGCACTATAGTCAGGTCGTAGGACACTTTGGTGTGGAGAAAACTGTGGTTGTACTACAAAAGTACTTTCATTGGCCAAAACTCTAACTAGATGTTGGGAATATATCAGATCCTACATTGCTTGCGCCATCACGAAGCCAACCTTCAAGAAGCAAGGCATGTACACTCCTCTGCCTACTCCCAGCAGCCATGGGAATCCATCTCCATGGACTATATGTCTGGCCTCCCTTCTACCAAGCATGTTAATGACTATGTATTTGTGGTCATGGACAGATTTTCTAAGATGGCTATATTAGCAGCCTGCAAGAAGAGTATCACAGCAGAGGACATTGCCAAACTCTTCTTTGAACAAGTGTGGGTACATTTTGGGATCCCACAGACCATTATATCAGATTGGGATAGCAAGTTCCTGAGCACATTCTGGTCAAGCCTCTGGACACTATTGGGCACCAAGCTCACCAAGTTGACTGCTTTCCATCCACATATTGATCGCCTAACGGAGGTCGTCAATTGGATAATAGTGCACATACTCCGCATGTACAACTCCAAGCATCCACGAACCTGGGATGAGAGTCTTCCCCATGTGCAACACAGTTATAACAAAGCTCTCCATAGCTCGACTAGTGTCAATCCCTTTCAAGTGGGTCTAAGATTTCAATAATTATGTCCAATTGATGTTACCATGCCTCATGCGACTACACACACAGAATCCACACATGTATTGTCTGAGCCTGACAAAGCGACCAGATTTATTGAACGCATCGGCCACATCCGCTAGCAGGTTCACGACATCTTGGAGAAGTCAAATGCCAAGTACAAGCAGCAACATGATCAACATGGGGTGCCACACAAGTTTCAGGTGGAAGACAAAATTTGGTTGCATTTGCAGAAAGAACGCCTTACCGGAGCCCACTAGAAGCTCAGATCACTTTGATATGGTCCTTACACCATTACCAAGGTTGTGGGAGACAATGCTTTTAAGCTCAGCATTCCCACATTTTTTGGCATGCACCCAGTGTTCAATGTGGACTGCCTTCGACCATACTTCCCATCATTACTGGACACATCACATTGCAGAACAGCTCACACCAACAGAATTAAACCCAAACTGCATGGAACAGGCCACAACTAATCAAATTATGGACACACAGATCAAGAACACTTGCCAGCAGAAGATCCAACTATATCGAGTTGTCAAAGCTGGCCAACTCCTGCACCAAGGCAAGTGGCTCACTAAGGACCAAGTTCAACAAAAGTTTCCCCTATCTCATGGAGGCACTCAACGCAATGGGGACCATTGCTTCCTAAGGGGGGAGGACTAATCCAGGTGGATGTTGGTGGCCACCTGCTTATTCCACTTGGACCCCCACCACTGTCTCTTTCAAGTTTTCATTTTCTTTCATTGTAGCACAGTTTACAATTTTTGGCAGTTTTTTGGGTGTTGAACTTCCAGAACCGCTTTAAGGCCCTAAACAATGTTTTTTTGGGAAAACCGGGGCAAACATGAATGAAAGGCTCATTATTATCATTTGAAAGTCGTAGTCCTCAGATAGATCTTTCTAACGAGCTATTGTGCGCGTCAAACAAAGATCGTATGCCAAAGTTACGACCCCGTGAAGTTGATATACCAATTTACACAAACATGGCCCATAGTCTTGGCACTTCATCTCCTAGGGTTAGGTTTTGGATGTTTAGGGTTTTCCATTGTTTTCAATAATAAATAGTCTTTGAGCCTCATTATAACACAATTCAAAGGCATGTAGTCGTCGCATCTCTTCTCAGAGATAAGCTACCATCGTCCGAGCTAGTTTATTTCCATTATGTTTGTAAGTTTATTTCAGTATTTGATATTAATGAAATTAAGTGTTATTTCTATTGCATCTTTGTATTTATGGTTATATCTGTAATTTGTTGCGTTAATATTTAAGTTTGGATCATTCACTGTCACTGGACAATAGCCTATGAATTACAATGGCCAGATCTATGATTTGCATAGGCTCAAAAATAAATCCCTCTCTTGTAAAGGCCTTATCAAATTGCCAATGTCTAGCGTCGACAGAATAACATAGCTTTAGAGAGTTTGGTAGAGGAATGGAAGAAAATATATGATAATTAAGCATTCCTATTGAATAATTAATCAACCAGATATAGTAGAAGAATTCTACAGCCAAACAAATATACATTCAAGAGATGACAGAAGGCAACAATTAAATGATGCAAAGGAGTTGTTTTAAATAGACTGTTCAATTAGTTAGTCACAATAATGATGATAACTTTGCAGTGGGTTATGAGGGAGGTTGATACTCAAACCTAGTCTTGCCCTAGCTCCTATGTTACCTTGAACATATGCATAAACAAATTATGAAATCACAGGGAAAGACATACATGAGAAACAAATTATGTCATGAAACTAAAGCGAGAATACTTCAATTAAAAATTTTGCAATAGAAGTCTTTACAAAATTGGCAGGGTTTTGGCATCAAAAGCCAACCCTTTTACATTACAATTGAAACAATATATAGAACATTACATCAAGCTAACTGTGTCTAGCTTTCAGGAATAAATTTTGAACATTATACTAAAATAAAAAAATAATCTCTAGAAAACTATAGGAAATTTGGAGTTGTTCCATTTATTGTTGATTAGATGCCTTTATTCTTGGGACTAACAACTCAAATACTGCCTCAAAATATTCCTTTAAATTTGAAACTGATTTACTAATGCTGGTCCTTTGCCTTGGAATCTGGAGTTGTTGAAGTTGCCTCCTCAAAATCTGTTATCTTCCCTTCAATACTGGTCAACTCTGCCACCTATTCTCCAGTTGTTCTTTAACTATTCATGGTCAGAATATGGTTCAATTTTCACCAGAGTTAATGATATCCAAAGCAATATTTGGTAAGGAATTCAACTCGCTTCTTTTATTTATAATCTTTTTCCTATTCCATTCATGTTATCCCTAAGATTACCATTAGGCATATATTTATCCACTAGTAGTCTTTGAACTTTCTATCGATTGTATTTTGTACAATATCCAATGAGCAACTCAACCTGGATAAAAGCTCAACTTCAATGACGAATTTGTTGTTTGTATTAAGTCTATTTCAACAGACAAGTTCCTTAACATGAACATTTTTTCATTTTTAAGTTGACCTTAATAAACATTGTTCTTCCTCCCATGCATCTCAATAAGACCCAACTCTTCTTTCTAGAGTGCAACACTGTTAAATTATTTCATGGTGAATATCTGCTTGACTGGTTCATTCCTTATGCCGCTTATCATTAACCTTTAATAACCCTATAACTTTCATATGCCCTGATAATGTAGATCCAATTAAGTTTATAAGAATTTTCCTCTCTATGATTCTTTTCCTTCTTATGCCATAGCAAAAACATTCATTTGTCTACTCTATAAAATTATTCCACGAGGAGGAAATATTTCTTTATAACATTGGAAACTCCATGATTTGTATTGAAATGTACTTCTGGAACATGCATCTTCATTTTTACCTGCACGAAGATATATTTCAATTGTTGACCTAGCCCCATCTTCCCTCAAGCTTTCACCCATAAGCTCAATCCAGAAAAATACGACCATAAAAAACTTCCCTCCATTATCGCCTTTGATGTAGACTTTATAAGTTTTTAAATTTCCCACCTCACATTTATAAATTCAAATCATTGTGGTAAATGGTATGGCAACGAAATTGCACGGGGGGGGGTTAATATGTGGTAAATGGTTTAGGAGGAGCAGGGTCCACAATACATGAGATGGGAACACGTGTAAAAGGCAGTAAAAATGAAACAACTTTACAGGGAGGTAGGTTAAAAGTCAGAAAGTGAGGGGCCCCCGCAAACCATTGATTTAATATTTCACACATCTAGAGGTATTGTAGACTATGGTGTTTTAATGTGTGAAATGCAGGGTGGGGACATAGGTTTGAATGGACTTATTGATTTTGACTTTTGACCCCCCATAATACATGGTAATAAATGTGGTTCTCGTACTTAGAGATTGGGGCTGACTCAATATTTTTAACATAAGTTTATTATTTTAAATAAATAATTTTAAAAATATATAATCATATATTTTAAAATTAATTTTAATTTAAAATCAAAACTATTATAAATAATACCCCAGAAACTTGTATAAAAACCAATTTTTCCAGCGAGGTTCACATATCCTTGAGGGTCTGGCCAGGAAATCAATTAGCAAAATTTAGAAAAAAATTGTAACTTTTCTTGGACAAGAAAAGGTTACAACAGACCCAAGGAGAATTGAACCAGTGCCTCATGAGTCATGACAGAGGGCCAATGACTTGGCAAGGGGGCTTCAACCAACTAGGCTACCCATCAGGGCTAGACTTTGTCAACTGCCTTAGTGGGTGTGATTGCAGAAATTGATGTTGAGCTCTTGTCCCTAACATGAAGGGACTTAAAATCTCTCTAGGAAAAAATGTACTTTATATTATAAAGTACAAGTGACTTCATGTTTTTGTATTTAATGACTTAAAGTGAAACTAATAACTTCAAGTGTATTTAATGAGAGATTAAATTATGACCTTTGATCTTGAGAGTGAATCTCAGCCATAAGATCAAAAGAAGTTAAGTTAGTTAGGTTAAGTCATTAATGAGAAAAAGTACATAAAGAGAAATAGAGAGAGGGCATTAATGAGTGTGAGTGATTCACATGTAAGAAAGAGAGAGGGCATTCATGAGCATTGAATGTGAAAGAACAGAGCCGAGAGGAAGGGTTTATAACTTTATTGTAGCAAAGACTGAGTGCAAACCAAAGGAAAGAGAAAGGCACGAAAAACCATGCAAAAGACTCAGCATTAATTGCTGGTATAGTGACCATACAACAGCAAGAAAGGCAGTTTGAGGCACAGTCTCCAAGACAAAGAGTGGGCTGGAAATTGCTGATTGTTTGGACAACAACAGGGATAATTTTTGGACACAAATCAAGGGACTAGCTATAATCTGGGTTGTACAATACAATACAGCAGTACAGATTTCTGAGCAAGTTGGACACAAAAATCGAGGCGCAGATTTGGCACATTTCTCAAGGAAAGGACAGCAGAAATTAATTAGATAAGTTGTTGTATTTATGGCTGAGTTGTAATGCTGCAATTTATTCCTGTTTGCTCAAGAAATAAAAGAAATAATTTATTCCTATGGCTGAGTTGTAAAACTAGTTTGGCAGGAAGCCTAAAGAGTACTAGAAGAATGCATAAGTTAAAGAGGGAAACATCAGCAAACAATACTACAATTCCATTACTTCTCTCATTCTTATGAGCCATGAACAATCCAAATGCTCTGAAAAAGGATCACATTGATAGCACTTAGAAGACACGGTGAAATTTGCTCCTGGAGTGTTCTTCATCAATGGCTTCCCCTGTAAAATGGCATCAAATGAACGGAACTACCTTCTCCTGCCTAGAAGGAAATCTTTAAGCGGAATATGCGGCTATGAAATAGATCAGAATTATTTTTTAATTAAAATAAAGCATTCTCTCTGTAATTAAAGAAGCAAATAGAAAGAAAGGCATGATAATGTTAACTACACTGCTTAGCTGCAATCAGCACAGGAAAAGAAAATCAATGGCTGGTATGAATACTTTAGGAAAATGGTGCATAGAAATATTAGAATTATGGAATATAAAGAATTTTAATCAATGCCCGGGATGAAACACAGACCAATTTGCTATAACTTTCCCACCATTTGAAGTTTGAACGATTTGTATAGTTCAAAACCTCCAGATTTCACAACCTCATCTTAGGTTAGCTTCATATGCATAGTTCTCATTTCATCTTTAAGCTTGATGATGAGATGAAGGGACCAGGCAAAAGACTAGCCAAAATCACATGAGAAGAGAAAGGGCAGTAGAATAACTAAAAACCTCTTAAACATGACCTTCAGCAAGAAACCTATTATCATTAGTTTTGTCATCATTCTGATAACTTGCATTATGAATTAAATGACAAGCATCCCTGTTTTCTCCAAACTTAAGTCACCCCCACACTATTGCCAAATTCATGCATAGGTGCATGCAACCGTTTTTCATTAGCACTTTGGTTGGAACTTCCAACTGTTCGAATCCCTCCAGAAGAGATGAGATGCAAATTCGAAAATAACTATCATACTTGTAATGAAACATAGTGGAAACCATTACAAGTCTCTACGAGACAGTATAGTTATAATACATATTTCAACACCAGAATCAACTCCATTGAAATAATACTGACGCACTGAATTTTCTGGATACAAACTATAACTTAGCTATTGAGTGGTTATTGATTTGGATAAGAGCCATGCACAAAGCTATAAATGGATAAAAGTAGCAAATATCTGTACTGCAGTCATCGCAAGTCAAAAACTGACTTCTACCAACCCATATTGCTTCACAGATAAAGGATATCTCCTCCACTTATTGCAATCTCCCCCCATTATAAAGACTGAACAATCGAAGGTAAGCGGAGATATTCATTGTATCGACTTAGTGGTAACCTCATGTCAGAGAAAGCATTCTGAAAGATTTCAATATATGAAGATTGTGACTTATTTATCGATCTTTAGCATTATACCATTTTGCATTGACTGAACTTTGTCGCCCCAGCCTTTTCCAACACATGTTTAAATAAACAAAAGATATGATGATAAACAATTTTCCAAAGTCCACAAAACACAACCATATAAATGCTAAAGCTTTAGTACAACCATAAAAGGCCAATTAAAAAAATTAGAATGTATCTTATGATGCACATGACTGCTTCATAGTTACTTAAAAGGCATTTCTCAAGTTTATGATGGTTTTTATGAGGCTGTAACATTATCATATTGTGGATATGAGCTTTGATCAATGATAAGACTTATTCTCGATGCAGCTAGCTGGACATATGGCTGGGTCAAATACAACATAAAACTAGGTCCAGACACCAGGTTGGATGCACTATACAAAATATTATCCAAAAGAAATCCACCTGCCAGGAGTGATGCTGGCCAGTGCTCAGTGGTTGAATAATAATTGGGTACATGCTTGATAAGTCAAGCAACAAGACCAGAACCAAGCGCCATGTACATGCAATTCCTATGACTGCAAGTCAAAACCTCAGAAAGGTTTAATAATGATGCTATCAAACTAACCATGCTCTGAGACACTTAGCATAGGAGTGATCACAGCAGAGAACACCAAGTACCAAAGAGATATCAAGCATCCTTCAAAGCAAGAAGCCACGATGGCAACTTGAAAAATAGTTGCCCCTTATAAGGTAGAAGTCAACTTTTATAACAGATAATGTGGCACTCCTGTCATGATTAAAGTTTTGATAACTCTATGAAATAATTTTCAGACACAGTATCAACCTGGTAGTTCTAATATTGCTTATCTTCTACGGGATGAAAAGTGGAGGAAATTCCTTGATGATGAAGGTCATAATATTTTCTTCATGCTGGTACGGCAGGTGCATGAGGTGTCATTTTTTATCCTGGAGAACAAAAGGAAGATATGTATGAATGGAGTCTAGGCCACCTGACTAACAATATGGCAGAAGGCTATGCCTTGTTTCAAGGCTTAAAGATTGTTCAAAGTAAAGGAATTGAACATATCATTGTTATTGGGGATTCGCAGAATATTATATTATATGGGCTTTGGTCATGGATCGCAGGCCCAAGGATGTGCAATTGACTGTTGTTCTGTCTCGAGTCCGAGGATTGATGACTAAATTTCAGTAAATTTTATTGTTTCATTTTCTAAGAAGATTTAATAAAGAGGCAGATAGCTTGGCCAACCAAGCTTGCAAAAGGAGGGTGGGGTCTTTATGTTTCAACTCTCACCTCAGCACTGAATCTCTCCCATGACAAATCCCATGGTAAGCGTTCTGAGCTTCAGACTCATTAGGGTCTGGTTTGATCGCGGCGAAGTGTTTATGGCTAGGTGTTGGACTGAGTGTTAGGTTTTGGTGGGGCTGCTTTTCACTAGTGTCTCTTGGGGAATTTTGTGGGTTTCCATCAATTCTCATTGGGATTGCCATCTGACGGCAATATGTGGTCTCCGCCCTTTTGTTGTGAACTTGCTGCTGTGCTTTTATGTTCTCCATGTAGCATTGTTGGACTGGGCTCTTGAATCGGGGTGGAATGATTTGAATTCAGTGTTATTTGGTCAGGAGCTTCATCACTGTGCTGGGGCTCAGAAATCTTTACCTTGGGCAGTTTGTTGTTTTCATTATATGATCATGGAATATCACTGGGCTGGGTGGAAGCCATCGCTGGTTTTTTCTTGGTGTTTCGTGTCCTCTTTGAATTCTATCATTTCTTGTTTGGTGCCTCTTGTTTGCGCTAGAGATTACACTGTTGGGTTTAAAGACTTCCATTTTCTGGTCTTTACTCCTATGGCTACTGCTTATAGTGCTAAAGAATTGCTGAGCGTTCTTGCTCAGGACTTTGAAGGGACTGTTATGGAACTGGAAAAGATGTCTGAAGGCCTGAAGGGTGACAAGGAAATTGATTGGGAGAAGCTGTCTGAGCAACTGAAGAGGTTGAGTGTTTTGCAATCCACCTTGGATGATGTCAAGCAAAGTATCTGGACTAAGCTTGATGATCCAGATAACCCAAGTTCATTAAAAAGAACAATCATGTGGCTTTAGCAAGCACCTCTGCAGGCAAGTTGAACCCAAATCATGGACCGGAAAAGGGCAAAAGTCAGGACTGATTTTGTTAACTGACATGTGCGTGTACTTCAAATGTTTTTTGTTCTTAGGCACATTTTGGAAATTGTTTGCGTATAGATATAGAATTCTGGTATCGGCTGAAATAGGCACTGAGCCTATGTGGTTTCAGTTTTCATGGAGAAGCTTACAGCTCCCATGCTTCATCCTCAGTCCACCCTTGCACTCTCTTTTTATTAATACAAATATATTGTTTCGGCTAAAAACAAATCTGTGTGCTATTTATGGATGGCCAAATTGAAAGCCAAATCCCTCTGGCAAAATTAAAATCCACCAAGAGACGACAAAAACTGCCTAACAAAACTTCAATACTTTTACCAGCACTAGGAACCTAAGAAAGCAGAACTCGTTTAGAACAATTAATAAAACAAAAACAATCAAGTGTCTGTCTTCCAGGGAATTGTACACAACAATTTACTGAGAGCCATATGATGCAAATATTAGAAGAAAGATTGGCCAGACGTACGCCTATCTAGACATTCTTTAGTGAAGAACCATCCGTTAAAATATTTGCTTATCCAGAATCATTAGCACCATGTTCTGCCATAAAATCCTATGTGACCAGAGATGGGAAACGGAAAGAAACAGGAACGGAATGAGAAATAGGGTAGAGGGTTTGGAATGATAAGAAATGGGATTCCGCATTATCTCTGACGGCATATGTTAAAACTGGTTATAATGTACTAATATAGCGTTGAGACAGGAATGGAAATGAAACTAAAAATGGCCCTCTTGGTCAAGTCTCTGGTAGAACGTAAGGTCATAGGACAAAAATCTAATCAGGCATATTTTTAAAACTCAGAATCAAAAAGAAGATGAGATTGAACTGGAAACAAGATAAAGATCTAGGCTTCCAGTAGCTATAAACATCCAGCTTTGCTAACTTATCTTATGATCTACACAGGGTACAAAATGATACCGCTTGCTAGGAGAAACTTGCCCCCCAAACCATTATACGAAACCCATATAATGAAATGCAAACTGGTTCTCCAGCAGGTATCCGCAATGAGCCTAATCCGAGCTCAAACACTTACCTGTTCTCGAACTTCATCCGAAACTTTCAGTTGTTTATAAGACAAGCCATCTAAAGCCTGATCCAGTTCTTCTGTCAACTGCACAAACCACCCTGCAATTGCTTCACGCTCTAGAACCTGCATTAGAAGATAGATGCTCAACATTATTGCACTGAGAGAACTGAGATGTACTCTACAGGAAATGTGGGAGGTAGTAGAGGTGATCCATCAAACTCTTCATGGTACATTGAAGCCAGAGGGTGCAATGGGTAATTGGGATATTGAATATGGACACTAGCAGAGACCCATCTAAACCTGGATCTGATATGCACCTTGAGTTCACACAAATGAGCAAGGTATAATGATTGGAACAGAGACTTTACAATCCGGAGCTTGACAGCCTAAAGGTTCATATCAGACCCAGGGTTAGATGGGCCTCTGCTAGTCCTAACATCATGGCCGAAAACCAACAACATTTGTTTGGTTCAGCTAAAAAGCAGCGATAGCGCAGTGGCCTGGTCATGGTAATGGCACATAAGCACCAAAACATAGTTTATTATAAGTGGATGTGTAAATCCATGCAGGATAATCAGATAAAGCAAAAACAAAAAAGTGGTTAAAGAGCTAAAGTACCAGATATAGTTTACTGCCATCATGGCAGAGTTGAAGCAAAGTTTTGGCAGACAGCAGCGCCTTTTCCAGAGAAGAAACAGAGGAGAAAAAAGCTTCGTGAGGTGGGGATACCATGTCCTTCAATTCCTCAAACAAGGGCATCAACAGTTTAATTCTTCTGACCAGAGTCATGCAATCTTTCCTGTGGGTTCTTCTGTAATCCCCAATGACAGCTATCTCATTCACAATGTTTATCAATGATTGACATTGGTGGCGAGATGGCGATAGCAAGTCGCCCTCTTCCGTGGACTGTGGCGGAGAAGAAGATGAACAAGAATCTTCCATATTATCTCATTCACTGACTCGCTCACGCCCTCTCAACTCCCCCACTTTCATTGCATTGCACAAATGATGATGAAGTAGCAGAGCATCTGAATAATGCCACGGGCTACTGGGCTTTCGGCGATGCATATCTTGGCTTCTTGCTTAAACGGTGATCATGTTTGTTTTATAGAAGTTGGTCTCCTCTTCTCTACCGTGGCATCCAACGACGCACCAATATTGCTGTTCATTGCGCGATTGAAGGCAAACGCGGCCAACCGAAGACACTAATATTTTACTTCTATCCACCCGACCATTAGTTGTAAGTCTGTTGGATTCCATCGCACTGCATGTCTTTTCCCTTTTCTTGTCCTCTCGTCCCACCCATCACTGTAAGCACCACCATTTTAAATAACTTAATTTTAATTTGTTTCTGTTTCCCCATCACATCAATGGATTCCTACACATTTGGATCTGTAACCAAAGCACTCTAACGGGTTTGAGTCCTCCTGCAAGGTGTACACCTTAAATAACCTCTAATGAAATGCAACACTTTTCGCTCACTTTTTCTGTCCCTTTTGAATTATTTTCTACAATTACCTACGTGGAATATTTAATGGTCAATTTACTATATTATTTATTAATATTTAATTTTTATTAAATTAAAATTTAAAATTAATAACATAATGAAAATTTGTCATTTAACTATAGATTAAATGGTTTGAAGAAAATTGCATTCTCGGAAATATAATTTAGGGGATGAAAAAAAAATAGCTGTTCTCTTTTTATTCCAATTGAAGCTTCATTTTCTACCGTACCATGTAATATTTTCTTAAATTTAGTATTATTCAAAAAATAAATTGAAAATTTGATGAAAATTTATATTTCTTTTTAACACATTTATGTCACCGTGAAAATTATTCTATTCGGAAATTTAAATTATAAATTCTAATCTATTATATATTTTTAAATAATAATCACGAGAAGTAATTAATTAATTATAAATTTTGTTTCTATTATGTTTTAAAAATAATAAAACATAAGATATTAGGAGAAGTAATTAATTAAATAGATCAATTGTTAATAAATATGAGATATAACTAAAAAAATATTTTTATAATTAAAAAAAAAAAAATCAAAAGAATTCTTTTCCATGATTATATATTTTCGTAAGTATTTTAACAAAATTTTAAATTATGATTTATCTAAATTTGTAAGATATTTTTTAAAAAAGTGTTTTTTATTTTTCAATTTTTTATATAAAAAGATAAATATATTTTTTAATATTTATGAATTGTTTTAATGTTTTATGTATTTTTTTGGAAAGACTTGTTTCCCTGAAGAGGAAAGAATAGGGTGTGTTATTTTTAATTTTTAGATGGTGTGTTATTTTTAATTTTTAGATTATAAATTATAAAGCATTTTTAGATTTATTCTATTTTTTCACAATTCTTTAAAGATGTTGCAAACCCAAATTTCATTGTCATGTGAGAAAAATAGGAGTGACTAGAGCTTCTTGTTACAGCATATTCAAAAGTTCATTAATTTATTATTGTTTTCAAGAGCATTGTCTAAACATGCTAGATTTTTTGTTAAACCCAGCTAAAACAATTGGCCAAATCTTAATTTTTGTTTTTAAAAATGGGTTTTTCACAACGTATATGGATTCAACACCATGAAAAACCTCTAGCAGACTCTGATTGTGGAGAGTTTACAACACAAACTTGTGATGCCAAGAATTCTCTTCAAATTCTAGACAAATTACACCAAAAACTATGCTAGAAAACCTTCCAAAAAAGAACAAATAGACTACGCCCTTTACAAGTCTATAATAACATTTCCACCCCATTTATCTTTTTAATGTTATCATTTAATTAAGTTTACAATGAAAATTAATTCTTTAAATATAAATATGAAATCACTTCCTCCAAAATATTGTTTTCAAATACAAAATTTGAGTAAATGGTCTTTTTAGATTTAATGATCATAATTCATTTTGTCAATATTAATAGTCATATCATTGATGAGAGACCTTATCTAGTCCAATAAGAGGGAGATGATGTCACCTATAACATTTCCACCCCATTTGTCTTTTTAATATTATCGTTTAATTAAGTTTACAATGAAAATTATTTCTTTAAATATAAATATGAAATCGCTTCCTCCAAAATATTGTTGCCAAATACAAAATTTGAGTAAATGATCTTTTTAGATTTAATGATCATAATTCATTTTGTCAATATTAATAGTCATATCATTGATGAGAGACCTTATCTAGTCCAATGAGAGGGAGATGATGTCACCTAATATTAATAGTCATATCATTGAGGAGAGACCTTATCTAGTGCAATGAGAGGGAGATGGTGTCACCTAAGAGTGATTTTGAGAAGTTATCACCTCACGTTATATTTAAAATAATAAAATAATACTAACATTAACAAATTCAAAAATAATAATACCAAACAATCTCAAGATCAACTATAAATAAAATACTTCAATTTTTACCTTAATTTTACATCAACGTTATATAGAAAGATTAAGTAATTGAAAGTAAAAAAATTAGCTTAATCTTTATAACAAAAGAGATAGTAATTCCTTGAGTATTTAATATGGAATTAATAGATAACATGTAAAATATATTAGGCCATATTGTATAACGTGTGATTCATTTATGTTCAAATAACATATAATATTTAAAACAAAATATATTTGTAAAAAAAAATATTTCAATGTTCATATTAAATTATATAACTTAAAAATTAAAAATTATATATATATATAGATGGATGGATGCGACATGTAATATTTCAAAAAATATTAATAATAACAAAAATAAGCATATATATATGCATAGAGAGAAATTTTCTACTTCCAAATATGAGAGGGGCAATGTATCAACATTTTAATGTGGAAAATATGAATTATAAATAACATATTTCAAGTCAACTATGTATATATTATATAAAACAAGTGAAAACAAATAAGTTCTTAGAATTAAAACATTTTATTAGTATTATTCAAAACCAACATTGATCCATCTTAACTTTAGATCTATCAAAAACTTAGAGAAATCAAATCCTTAGAAGTGCAAAAATTTCCTCAAGTTTTACACCCATAAGAGGTTTGCATTTAAAAGATTTGATTTCTCTATACATTTGAAAAGCCAAAAGCTAAAATAAATCTATATTAATACTAAAACAAAAATACTTAAAAATTTTAATTCTTTATATAAATCATAAAAAAATTCACCATAAAAACAACATCATTAAAATAATAATAATAATAAAGAATAAAAAATTCACCATAAAACAACATCATTAAAAAAAATAATAATGAATGATAATCACCAAGACACAACTTATTATAATACTTCAAAATATCTTTTATATAATCCAAGTTATTAGATTAATTATAAATATGGAATTGTTTTGTTATTATTAAAATTATATAAGTATTTACTTAAAATGCTATCTTAATTAATATTTAATTTTTTTTAAATAAAGTTTCCTTTATCATCCTTTTATTATAAAAGATATAGTTTAATTTATATAAAAATAATTTTGATTATTATTGTTATTTTTTTTAAGTTATACTACCTAAAATAATGTGTTCACTTATAATTAATAATAATTCGTTTTTATTATTTTTTTATACATTTTTGTTACATAGAGTCTTAGCAAGAACATGGAGCGAGTTAGGGATGAAGGTAAAATAAAAGGATCAAGTATAGCAAGGCACACTAAGGAAGTAAACCACTCTCAATTCACTGATGATACACTCCTTTTGGGTAATGCATCAAAGCAAATTGTATTGAGATTCAAATAGATTATTGATCCTTATTTGGATATTTATGGAGGTTTAGTGGATAAAAGAAAGAGTATGATATTCAAGTGGAATTACTCTATTTTGAGCCTTAAGGTGATATCCAAAGTCTTGGAATTCCCCTTGGACTTCAAATGCAACTTCGTTAAATATCTTGGAATTCCTATATCCTTGGGCGCCTCCAATTCTGAAAGTTGGTCCAAAGTTTTAAATAAATTCAAGAAGAAAATGCAGTCATGGGGAGCACAATGGCACTCTTCAGTAGCTAGAGTTGTATTGGTCAAATTGGTTTTATCATCTCTACCTATTTGTCATTGTTCTGGATTATTAGTTCCAAAATATGTCCTTAATCATATGAGTCTCCTTATTCACGAATTCCTTTGGCAGGGAGGAAAGAATAATGAAAATCAATTCCATTTAGTTAATTGAAATATTGTTTGCCTTCCGAAGGAAAATGGTGGCCTAGGCGTGAAAGGTTTGTATATGCATATGGCCCTAGGTGCCAAAATCATATGGAGACTCATTCTGGATACAAAGTAATGGTGGAAGATGACCTTCATAAGAAAATATTGTAACAAAACTCACGTGCTCAGAGCCAAGTCAATAAATTGGTCCAGACCTAGATCCAAAATTTGGAAATTGAGTACAGAAGTTGCACCTCTAATAGTTGAGCATCTCATTTGGCATTATGGAAATGACACTCATATCAACATCTAGAAAGACAAATTCTCTTATGAGGGCCCTCTGGAAGGTTGCGTGGAATTTAGAGAATTGACTCTTTGGATGCATCAGAATAGCTTTTCCAAATTAAGATATATATCTTCTGGGATAATCGGGGCATTAGAAAGGTTGATTGAGGCCAGAGCTCTCGATTCATCTTATGCTCCATTGGAAATGCTTAATTGCCAATCTGAAAGGTTTGGCACCTATCTTAGTCCCCTTTCAGGATCATAGAACATGGAATCTAAGACCTCAACGCTAATACACTATAAAATTGGGATACTCACATTTGGTTAAGAGAATTCCCCATTTTCCACCTTACAAAGTTTGGTCAAAAATATGGAATAAAGATGGCATACCGAAAGTCAATATATTTTGTTGAAGTATTGTCCACGAAAAAACCCTAACTGTTGAAGACTTAAAGAAAAGGAATATATGCGACTTGTCTCGATGCATCTTATGCCTCAACCCAAAAGAATCCATACACCATTTATTCTGGTTCTACCCCTTCACTCTACAATCATGGTGAGTTGTGTTTGCTTATGTGTCTTCCATCGATTCTATTCCTGGATCATGGATGGATATGTTTGAATTATGGAAATTGAAATACCCTTGGATCTGGAAGGCCTCTTCTTTGCCAATTAGATGTTGGGAAGCCCTCCCCAAGTATATTCATTGGTCTATTTAGATTACCAAGAACAAAATATTTTTTTTAAATGAGTAAGCTACCCTTCAAATGGTTGTCATCAAAGTGACAACTCTGCTCTTTGAAGAAAAATCTTCAAGGGGTTTCAACAACAAGGAATTTGAAATCCTAAATTAAAAGGAGTGAGAATGGATTCAAGGAAAAAGTCATTTCCCTTCAAATAGATTTTCGCTTCATCACCCTTGCAATAAGATTTCAAGTTTAAATTTCAGCCAATCAGATTTTATTCAATGGAGAAAAAGTAAAATCAATACTCTCTATTTTTTTATGGATCATCGAAAGGAAACCCGAGGGAGGCAAGAGTGGGAGCGGTTATTTTTAACCCTGATGGGAAATTGGTGTTTCAATTTGCTTGGGGTCTTGGCATGGCAACCAATAATGAAGTTGAGTTCCTCGCCTTATGGAAAGGCTTGAAGCTTTCTCTTGTAAAGAAAAATTATAAAGTAATGGTTTTTGGTGATTCCATCCTCATCATAATACAAACAAATAAGACTAAAAAATAAGTGAGCCATGACTACCCTACCATTCTACAAATAATTTCTCGATGCACCTATCAATTCGAATATTTGGAAATTTTTCATGTATATCAACATTTTAATCTTGAGGTTGATGTGATGGCAAAAAAGGATCTACCTTAGGATGAGGTAGAATAGAGTTAAACTAAGGTAATGTCATCCTTGCCTGCATTCCTTGAGTATTTTTGGAATTCGAAAGGTTTGAAATATTTTAATGAATGCCATCATGAGAAATATTCTCTCCCTCAATATGAGGTCATGTGCCTTGATCACAATATGCCTTGAATTATTAAAGAATTATATGGTTAGGTCGTTCTCCATCTCTTGACCATGAAATTTGAAAATTCCTGCCAATGGCACATCATATAGAACAACTGGTCAGTGACAAAAAATTCTATGCACACAAGGAGGTACTTGCATTCAATTCATATGCGGATGGAGTGGGTGAAGTTTATGGTGGGTTTGTTGAAGTGCTTATCGAGCAGATATCTAGCTTTAATGTCGTTGTCTTGTATCTCCCATAAACAATTATCCTTGCATCCCTAAGGATTTTAACCAGGAAATGGATTTTGTGTATCAAATTAGTTCATGCCAAAAATTCAATGTGGTTTATTTAAAGGCCTCTTGGGCTTCATGGGGCTACTACAGGTCAATTTTTGTTGCTAGTTTAGGTAGAGAACTTTGTATTATTGGTGTATCTCCATATTGTTTTCATTGACTCTCTCTAAGTATGGCGCAGCTTGAGTTCAATCTGAACCATGATAATGATGCTTTTTTGATGGACAAGATCCTGGATTTCGCCAAAGCTCTATTGGAAGCTAGGCAAAGGTAGGATGATATAGCAGAATGTCAAAAACAATCCTTTCAACTTCTATTACAAGCTAGATTGCTACGTCACCTTAGCAATATGGAACATACTATTAATGATTTTGTTGAGGAGGTCTACTCCTTTAGCAACAAGGTCTCAATGTTGGAAAACATTATCTCTGATTTTATATAGCTCAACTCTAGCGATAATGGTCTCAATGTTGCTCCTGAACCAATGAACACTCGTCACCCGCGAATAGTTGACTCTCATAACAACAGACGCTACTAAAGATGGATTTTACATCGTTGCTGATGTTCACTTCTCATTTCTATGCTATCTTGCAAACATTGTCTCCTTGGTTCTTTCTATCAAGTCTTTAGTACTAGTGTTTTTGACCCAAAAAAATTTAATTTTGTATAAATAAACAAGTGTGAATCTCTATAAAACAAACTTATGAATGCTACTAAAACAAACTTATGAATGCTACTGTAATGAGTTCTAGCCTACTCTCCGATTGTTATTAATATAATCTCCTTAACCAATTCTCATATATATATATATAAAAAGCGCCTCAGAAGCATACAAAAGCATATTATATAATACATTCGATGGTGACAAATGTTTCTTTCTCTCCTCTAAAGCAATTAAATAAAAGGGCAACGTTTGGTCAATATTATAGCAGCCATTTTTGTTCTTTTGATGTTGTAAAGAGTTGATATTGAAAAGTTGTTGTTGGAGGAACCACATGGTCCCCATCTAGGGGAGAACAACTGTTTTCTTTTTTGACGTTGAAGTTGAGAAGAATAAATATAGAAAAGTGGGTGAAAGAGGCCCGGCATGGAATATAAATAAAGAGGCGGTGAGGAAAATGTAGTTTGTCTTTTCAAATTTTGAATAATAATATTTTATTTAGAAGTTAAAAAATATTTCTTTTATTGATAATTTCAAATTTTAACACCTTTTCTAAAATCAATGATAATTTCGATTTTTAACAACTTTTCTAAAACCAATGAAAATTATTTTGATTTAGACTGAAACCTAACTAATGTTTAAACCAAAAAAATGGACTTTTACACTGTGAGTGGGACTTTTATATCTGCTTTTGATGAACTGGGTCCAATAAAAAATTAAAAGTACTTCATCGTAGTTATTAACATGTGCAAAGTAATTCTTAGAGCATTTCCATAATGCGAAAAATGTTGTTTATGGTTAACCAATCACATCATTTAAGCCAACTTACATATCTCACAAATATGAAAGCTTTGAAACCTTTTGCAAATTAACCAAAATTGTGTAAGTGTGGGTCACAACATATATGAAAGCAATTTTACCAAACATATGGCTTAAATTAAGATAGAATCTCAAAGCTTATATTGTGTGTAAATTATAAGAGAGATGTTGTACCTTACCCATCACATTTAAAATAATATTTTTGTTAATAAATTAAAAAAGTGTAATAATAAAAAAATTAGTGAAAATAATTTTTCATGTATAATTTATTTTATGTTTAATTGACATGTAATATCTAAAACGAAAATAAAATATTTCAATGTTTATATTAAACAAGTGCTACAAGGCAGTGTAGTTTTTTATTCAAATGGAAATTATGTTTTTATAAAATTTGCAAATTAATATATGAAGTGGAAAAATTAATTGACTAGTAAGGGACAAGGCATAAATTTTGGTGGGTAGTGTTATCACTTTAAAATTTCCCTATAGTTGTCATGTTGTGTTTTAAAGAAATGATAGAGGTAACCACAAATCTACTTTTGAGATCAGGATCTAGCCTTCCTAATGCTCAAAGAGGGCTCTCTCTTAATGATTTAACTTTGTTGAGTTAATTGATTTTAGCCTAGTTATTTAAGCTTGATTAGGTTTTGATTTGATTTGGTGGTGGAATTACTGATTCAGATAGATAGATAAGTGTCTTTTTACCATTGGGCCATGGAGTCCAAATGTCAAGAAAACAGGACTGAATTAAGTTCTAAAGATAGTGTTCACAGGGCAAGGTAGCTGAGTAAATTCATATCTTTTAGGCTGGATGGTGAAGTGGTTTTTCAATCAAGGTCAAGGAGCAGTTAAGGATTCCTTGAACCGGATAATGAGGGAAATGAAAGAGGTCAATCGAAACTAGGGAGCAATGAAGAATTCCCTACTCTGGATATTAGAATAAAACATCAAAATGAATAATTGTTCAAGACAGAGTGTACTTAAGCAAATTCTGTAGTAATATTCCAGTTATTTCATTCAAATTGGAAAACATGTATGTATGTGAAATACTTAAGAAAATGAAAATTTAACAAATGAAAGATACTTCACTGAAGTGGCCCAACACATGAATCCTAAAATGCATTGCCTTTATTACTTAGTCCAGTCTGCTAACTTGAAAATGTTACAATAAACCCTCAGGTTTTAGATTAATACAACTATAGAAATGTTCAGCAATCCACCCATTATACTTCGAATTGTGAAGTATTTATACAAAAAACTTATTATAAAATATCTTAAACTATTTTAGGAATTATTCAATCAAAAAGGAAATTTCTTCATGCAAGAAGATAGAGACAAATATGTAACTGATGCAAATTGTCCCCCTTTTATTGTTTGTTATTTTGATCTTTTGTTGCTTTCTCTCTTTCGCTGTTGCTCTACACTGGCTGTCCCTTTACTCTGCCTTTGACTTTTAAACTTTGTCTTTTACTTGATACTCTTTGACTTCGTTGATCTATTAGTCTCTGTTGTTTTACCTTAGTTGCCCTTGACTGCTTTGTTTTACCTTTCGTCTTCATAGTAAATCATTCAACTTTTCCCAAGACTCTGCATTTGGTAATTTAATATTTACCATTCTTCTGTAGATTTCATTAGTTTCTGTGTATTTTGCAAAGGTAGGCTTGTTTATAAAAAGATGTTTTACCTCATGTTGGAGGTAAAAGAGGTTCTCAAAAGTCTGATAGAACAATTTTCCTGTATGATTCCCTTTCATGGAGGAACTGTTGGCTTGTTCCTTTGCCACTTCTCTGATTCTTTTACCATAGTCTTCATGTGGCATCAACCTGTTATTAATCACCAATGGATTAGGTAGACCTTTCTGCCTCAAAGCATCAAATTTGACCATGAACCTGGCTATTGCTAGCTCCATTGTTTGGCACTTCTCCTCGAGTTGTATCATTAGGTTTCTCTTGGTGATTACCTTCTTTACCTCTAGTATGGTCTTAGTTCTGTTAGCTATTCCAAGATCCTACAATTCATACTTGTTCTTTGAGTTAAGGAACTAGATTATTCTTGAGGCTTCTTTTGGCTTATTCCCAAGTTCAGCTCTAACCCTTTGAATTGCCTCACCAGCCTCTTTGACCAAATCATTCTGCTCAAGTATCACCTATATAGATGGCCAAATATCATTGACCGAGTCAATGATATTGACCCATAAAAGTTGTTTTGCTTGGGCTAGTGGCTCTTTCAGTGTCAATTCCTTCTCTAACTTATGTATCCTTTCATTCAACTTGTTTGATTTCTGTGTCTCATTCTTATGCATGATTTGAGCCAGTTTCTTTCTATTCTCTAGACTTTATATTTGTTCTTTAAGTCTATTTATTTCATTTGTTTGGATGGACATAGCTTCCATGGCTTTGATCAATTTACTTGCTTCATCACTGATATGAGTTGTTGTTTTTGAACCTGTTGCTGATGTAGTTGCTGATGCAGTGGGAAGTGTTGTAGCTACTGGCGCTGTTGTGGCCAGTGAGGCTGCCAAAGTAGAAGGAACTGTTGTAGTAACTGTAGGAATAGCAGTTGCAGTAGCTGCTTCCATGTTGGCCTGTTTTTCCTGCACTAATTTATCCATCTCATTCTCCATTTCTTTTAATTGAGCATTTAACTGAAGAATGAGGTCCATCATCTCATCTTTCTGGCTTTGGCTCTCTAGAACTTCCTTGGTTTGTGGATATTCAGAAGGAGGAAATTTTAGTTACTTCTTCAATGCAGCAATATATTCATTCTTATTTTTTATGAGCTTTTCCGCTGCCTTGATGTCATTTGGATTATATCCAATCTCAATAACCAAGTCTTCTAGTGATTTGGTTCTGTTATCCTTTGTTTGTGAGGATGTTTTCTCTAGTTTAAACTGTGTTGTGATATTCTCTAGAGAATTCTGAAGTTTTTGTACACTCATGGCCTTGTTGGTCATTGTTGAATATATCATTTCTCCTGCTTGTTTATGAAATTCAATATGATCTATAGGATGAACATTCTTGGCCAAAACTTCAAATTCTGTCTTGTTGTAATTTGTTGATGACTTAGGTTGTTGTATTGTATGCTGCAAAAAGGTCATTTTCATTTTCCTTGTTTTAATGTCAAAAGTTGAAAGTAACCTATTCTGATTACTAGGAGTTTGTTTGAAATATTGGGCATAGGTTTCAACTTTCAATGCTTCGTTTCTCAACTTGATTTCTTTATACTTCTCCTTTATATATATTTTTCTTTATCCACTGGTTTGTTGGATGAAGAGACTTCAATACTAAGATGTTTGTGAATAATCTGAGTGTTAGAGGTTGAAGGTTGATGAGTTTCCTCTGAAACTATTGGAGCTGTACTTTCTCTGACCATTGTATCTGTATCAATGATTTGAACTGTCTCAACTGTCTCTTCTTGCTCATTTACAGGATTTAACTTGGGCTTCTTCATGTACATGATTTCAAATCTGTCATCTGTTGTATCCTTATTTGAGTAAGAACCTTCTTCCCTAGTCATTTTTGCATTTCTATCCTATAGGGCTGGGGTATGCAGAATGGAACTAGTATCCATCTGTTTCTTCATATATATCAAGGTGTTTTCCGACCACTCTGACTGGTTGGCATATTTTTCAATGTCTAGCCTATACTCGTGCATAAAAGGGCTCAATTTAAACTTGAGTATTAGTTTGTTTATGACTCCTAAAGGGTCATACTACCATTTGAAACTGTTACTGAACTTCATTTCCTATAAACATTTTTCTGCTTCTTCTCCAGCCTCCATATTATTGCAGATAAAAGGACCAAGCTGGTTTTTTATTTTGAACCGTGTTTTCTTCCTAGCTGATAGAAAATCCACATCATCTGAATTTATAATCCGCTTGATATACTCTAATGCAAATATCCTCATGAGGAGATATTTGGGCAGCTTATAGGGAGTGAGTTGGCATCCATATACCCTAATTTCAGCGTGGTCATGGTATAAATACCAGTCTCCTATTCTACTATGTTTGGACAACTATAAAACGTTCTTTATCTCATCATTGATCCTGGGTTGATTGCAACTGCTTAGCATGTTAACCATTGGGTGAACAAATGAATCAATGAACTCCTTGTAGTTGAAAACAGTGGAATATTTTTGGATTAAGGGTGTCCAAAAGGTAATAGACCTAAGATTTCCCTTACTGTCCAACTTTTGGATGTTAACTGGAAACCTGTCTGATGAAATATATGAACATATGGAACAATACTAAAGAGTATTTGAATACTCTTTCATCTGGCAATCTGATCAATTGATCATGGATTCTGTCTACTAAGAACTAGGCAAAATTGAAAACTACAGCTGGAGGCTTGCCTGGGAAAAAATAGAAAGAAAAGCAAGTATAGCTCATCTACATGCTCATCAGTGGTATATCCTAGAATACAAGACAACATGGTTACAATATGTCTAGCCCTCTCAGAGAAAATGGTGGTAGAGTATGGAGGACTGTCTGTAGGAATATGAGCCTCTTCTAGGATGAAAGTCTGAAAAATTTGAGATCTCTTGGGAAGGTCCAACTTTAAGTACAACTCAAGCAGGTTTTCAATAGAAAATGGGGTTTCATTTGGCTTTCGCTGGATCTGCAACATCTCATTTATTGACTCTGCAGTGATTGTAAATAAAACATGCTGGTTAGGAGAGACTATGGCTCTTTGACTTGGGATATAGCAGAGTTGGCATAGGTGGATGATTTCAGGGAACTAGTATACCTATGGGAACAAGTATTTGGGCAAATTAGACTCCCATAACAGAATATCATCACTGTGGTTGAGGAATTTGTCTTTACTCTAGCAGTGGAGTTTCAATAAATGGCTAGGGGAGGTTGTGTCTTTAATTTGGAAATCTTTGTCGGCCAATGGGAGGTGGTGAATGTCCAGGTGAGGGGTTTGTAGGGGTTTTGCATTCAAAATGCTTTAGGAAGCCATAGTTTTGTTTATTTTATTGAATTAATATTTATCTGGCTTAAGGAGTAATCTTAGGACCTCTGGAACAATGCGAAAGGTGAATACAATCTGTAGAAAAAAGGGTTTATTGGATGCACAGTGGCTTTCTTTAGTTTTGACAAGGCTTTTAATTAGTTCAATTGGTTAACCTTTCATAAATATTGTGCAAAGCTTTAAGTATAGGGCCTTTCTGGTACTTTCAGGAATACTTGGAAAATGAAGATTTGGTATGCAGGCAAGTTCTCTGGGGGCAGCGAAGGCTTTCTGAGGCTTCAATAGTCTTTATGCTGCTTCAAATTGGAGCTTACAGCGTCTTCTGGTCGTAAATGGGGTTAAAACAATTGAGCAGAGTTCGTAGGGTTTATAATTGGTCGGTAAGGGTTATTAGCAATGAAATAACAGTGAAAAGGGTAAAAAGGGCGGCTTTTTGGTTTTTAACCAACAATGGTTAACCTTTGGGTGCAGAGTTAATGTTTGAATAGTAGGTGGTTTCATCCTACACAGGGAGGCAATATTGTGTCTTATCGCACCACTTTTGAGTGTAGGGTGGTATTTTTTCAAAGGATGTGATAAAATGTGGGGCTACCACGTAGAAAAAGGGCGATTGGGCGAAAACGCGCTTTTGGGATGCTAAAGGTCGGATTTAGGAGCGCACAATATGGGATGCGGGCTGTTGGATCTGGAGGGGGGTGATCGGAGGGTTATCACGTGGCGGAGTTGCAAGGGATGAGTCGAGGTGTGGGGTCGAGTTTAATTAAAAGGAAATGTAATTAATTAAAAGTAATTACAGGATTTAATATATGCGATGAGGGTTAATAAAATGCAGGACCCGGGAAGAAATGTACTAGGGATATGAGTTAAAAGGGTATCGGGGAGGGTTTTTAATGGGGCCCGATACATTATTTAAACTTAGGATAAGGGGGGTTTTAGTGGGTTTAAATAGAAAAGGGAAATTGATAAGGGGAGAATGATTTTTAAAGGGAAATGTCTAGGGAAAGGTGTGAAATAAAGGGGAAAAGGGTTAAAATGAAGGGAAAAGGTCTTTACAATGGAAATGTGTTAGAATAAGAGGAAATGAAAAGGGAAGGGTCCTTTGGAATCAAGAAGGGGAGATTAGTGAACGAAAAGTAATGAAGGGGTAATGAAGGGAAATTAATCGACATGGAAGGGGTTTATTGAAATGAGAGGAAATTAGTGAATGAACTTTAGTATTCAGACCTAAAATTATATAGAACTTTTTTAGGGAAAATATCCAAAGTAATATACATCTTTTGTGAATGTCCTCTTCCTTTGATAACTCTTCCTGCACATGAAACATAGGATTAAGCATGATGAAGGTGCATTTAAGCTTGTTGCCTTGTGCATTTCAAAACCTCTTTTACCTACCCTTTATTTACCCTAGCATTTTTTTCTTCATTTATTAGGTGCATTTGAGCTTGCTGACCCTTTATTTCTTTTTCTTTGATAAGCAAACTATCTACTTCTAATCTTATAACCTCCAATGGCTCATATTAAACTGATGAGCTCATTACTATTCTCTACCTATCTACTGATCTGTCAAGATTAAACAGTTTGGCTAGATGTTTCTTCTCTATCTATCAGCATGAATGAATCAAGATCAAACTATTTGAACTTCATGGATTGTGGCATTTTTGACAAGCTGCACACAATCTTATTTTGCAAAGGCAAAGTAAAAAGTAGAGGCATTTGAATTTGCATCACTTTCAAAATCTATTTTTGGTGGGGTTCATAATTTTTTTATTTTTTTTTAGTCCTTTGATTTTTCTTTTAGGACTTACCCTCTTTACGTTTTTTATTTTTAATATGGGAAAACATTTTGCAAAAAATAAAAGTATGTACAATATTACAAGACTAATCATAGCCAATTCAAAATTATGAATCCTATTATTATAGGACCCTAACAGGTAGTAACCACTAGTAATTTTGCACATTTAATTTTTTACTCCTACATGTTAAAGTGTTGAAGAACACATAAGCTAAACTAATAGCACTCAAATTGCAAATTGATTGCTAGAATCAATAAGTATATTGTTGTAATGACTTTACACCTTGTTATTAAATAACATATATCTTGAAAATATAAAATTTACTTTTTTTAGTAACTTGTTGGAGGCCATTTTTTTTTAGTATTAGTGCATGGGGCTGCGCAAAGAAGAGTGGCACAAAAGAAAAGTGTCTAGTGTGTAGCAAAAAGGTTGGTGTAGGAAAGGTAGACACGACGTAGGGACTCGCACCGCGTAAGAAAGGTCACAGCATCAGGTAGACTATGATGTGTGTGAGTAAATCTGGATAGTTAGGATTTTGGAATGACTAACGAAGAAGAGGAGGGTAGTCATGGTAGGGGAATCTGAAAATATTTGTAGAGAGAAAGAAGTTGCCAGAGTGATAACAAGTTGGTAACAAATATTTTCAGTAGGCACTATTAGGCGATTGAACAACTTGGGACTGCTGGAGGGAAGCTGCCAGAGAATATCCAAGTCGTTGGCCAACGTGGAGGACAACCGAAAGGAAGGAGAAGTGGGTTGAGGAGGATTGAGAAGCTACGGAAGACTAATAAGAAGACTTGCCTATCTCAGTTCAGGGGTTAGCGAGATGAACAACGGATTATTGATGTTGTGTTTTCTATTAAACTCATGTTAGTTAGTCATTCGTAGCAAGCTTTTGTGCGTCTATAGCTATTGTGTAGCATACAGGTAGATGGAACTATCTATATTAGAGTCGATAATGTTTTTACATTGTAATTGTTGATGTATTTGGTTACGAGTGGATATAGGAAGGTTGGTGAGCCAAACTTAAGTGACTTCTATTATAGTGCACTACGCATGTTCCCTAATTTTTGAAGTAATGAAAGATCGACAGATTGCCCCTTATATGTTGATGTATGAATGTGTTGTGTGATTATAATTATTGTCTTGTTATTGGTTGTATAATTTTACAATGTTGATTCAGTATTTACTGATATCCTATATAGCATGGGGAATTGATAGTGCTATGATAATTTTGTCATAATATTGTTATGCATGTTGAATGATGAGTTATTTTAATACATTTGTAGTGATGTTGTGAGGAATGAGATACTTTGGTTGTAATAGTATTGTGGGTGGTAAACAACAAGCGAACTAGTTAGTCTAAGAACTCATGTAGTTTCGCACAACATTTTATCTCAAAATGGTTGTTAGATTTTTATCCATTAGGTGTCTAGAACCCCACGCGGTAAGTTAAAATCCTAGTGTCACAAGACTGCAAAAATCCCATGTAACTACAAAAACCTGGTTCTAACAGTCCCCCATAAGATCTCGAGTGAGACTTCGTTCACTTTGTGGGTGATGCCGAAAGGGTTGGCGCTAAGTAGGTTTGTTAGAAAAACTATGCACCAAATCTCGGGTCTGTCAGATCCCCACACACCAATATAACTATTCTTAAAACAAGGAAAAATACTTCACTTATTTCCAAACCTTAAAACTTGAAAACATAAATAAATAAATAAATTTATCATATAAAACTAATTTTAAAAATATATAGAAATTAAATAAAATTATATCATGACAGTGGTCATTTATGGAATATAATTAAGTGAAGTAATGTACTCTTCATAATGATCATCGAGAGTCATCTTGTGCAACATATAACGACCTGTTCTAATCGTACAATTTTGAATCAGTACATGTTGGGAGGAAGAGATGTGAACCTTGTCGTTATTTGGATTGTCTCCTCGCACAACGATTTACTAGATATTATGAGATGCATTCGTTGACTATTTTGGAAACTCAAATTCTTGAGAATTACTTGTGTGTTATAATCAATGCTCATTGCCTATGTACCAAATTCCCACATCATAACAAAAAAGTTTAGAAATTTGAAGTTAATATTAAGGGCTTTATGATTCAATTCAAGAAAATATAGAACAAAGTTTTGATGAGCTTACAATTGGAGCTTGTTTGCAACTCTGTGAAGCAGAAAAATAAATGGATATTAATAACAACAATACTTTTAACAAAAACAACCATATAAAATTTTTGGAGATCCACAATTAGTGTACATAGAGATATGGAGATATTAATGAATAATACTATTTAGTTTTGTGATGTTGTGTTTTACCCCGCTCTTGTCGATCTTGCAGGAATTTGCCCACCTTTTATCGCCTAACCTATCGATAGTCCATCCACCCTGGATTGTTATTCCTTGAAATCCACAAAATCTAAGCCATATCTCAAGGTCTTGAGTAACCCAAGTAGTGCGATCACTTGGGACAACTATTGCCCCTCATATCTGTTAGGGATTCAATGATAGACATGAGAACAATGATGTTTGATTCTTATAAATTCTCTTTGTATATGCTCATCTGAAAATTATGCATTGCAAAATGAGAATATGTTAAATATTACATGGGTAATAAAATTAATAGCCTTGCAAGGACCATTCAAATTGAGAGGTCAAAAAAGGTATGTTTTACCTTGTGGAACAAGAAAAATAGAACTCGAACAACTCATTTGAGCTACGTTCTAGGTTGTCGAGAATGCATGATTAACACAATTAAAGATAACATTTCATGAATTTACTTAGGTAATACATGAGCACAGAACATTGAAGCCTTAGATCCATGTGGGGAGGAGAGTATACTTGGGTTATTATGATAACCACCACTCAAAATTACATTAACATGATTTCTTGTTTTAAAGCGTGGCTTCTTGTTTTAAAGAAAACAATGTTGTAGAAAACTAATTGTATCTCTGACTGAAGTAGTTCACCATTGTCAAAAAAATCCATTCACGATGAGCACTAAACACCAGAGCACTTAAACCGACTTAATAACATATGTGTGAGCTACTTCAAGGCAGTTACCTAAATGACATTCACACTGACACCCACGGGATCTTGATCACCAAGCCTTACTATGCATGTGTGTCACCCTCCATAGTTCATGCTTAGTTTAAATTTAGATAGAAATGTGTAACCAAATCAGCTCAATAATTTATAAGTTAATTATGTTGTGCCAAATGAAACCTCAGATAACAATTGCCAATGTGATGACCCTGAATACAACGACTTCTAATAATTTATAAGTTAATTATGTTATGCTAATTGAAACCTTGGATAATAGTTGGTAACATAATGGCCCTAAATACAACAACTTCTCAGAGTTAGCATAATTTATCAGTGAGAATGAGACAAATGGCATTAAGGTTGAAATAAGACATCAATTTTTTGTCCAATTAAATGTTTACAAATTAATTTTTTAAATTCTAACAAAAAATACTTTATTTATTTCTAAATTTTAGCATTAGGTTTTGCATAAGTCAAAGCTAAACTAATAACAGTCAAGCTGCAAATCGATTGCTATAGTCATGTCTAGGAAGGGACTAATAACATAATTTTATTCTCACTAAATTAACTTAATAAAATCAAGCTTTGCATTAATAATAAAATTCTTAAAATCAAACATTACACTTAACTTTTATAAGCTTATTAAAACCATATAATATAAGAAAAAAAATTATTGAAAAAAAAACAATAATATTTATTTATAATATACTTATTAAATTTAAAAAGTATGTGAATGTAGAAATTTCACCGTAGATCCCCTGATAATGCAATGTAACTAAAGAAAAATACTTGATCTACTTCTACAAACAAACTTGCGGAAGCTTAATCGATTTTGAGCAAGATCAAATAGAACACATATAACAGAAGAAGAAGAAATGAATCACACATGAAACACAGAAGAATACTCTGGGGAAAGCCTCAGCTAAAAACCCTGATCTCTATGTTATCATACAAGTGGAAATATCTCAGGATCACATAAAGCTTTAGCTCACAAGCTATCCAGCTCTCAGTACAATCCCTCGCTGCTTCTCGTAGACAGAATAAACAACACATATGCCTTCCTTCAGTCCTCCAAGCCTCCTATTTCCTTGCGCAGTTTCTCCTGGGTCCTCCAGCTGCAACCTGTGTGATTCTCACCTCACACACAACACTGACCTCTGAAATAACTGCGCAATCCTGAAGGAGATCATTCCTTCTGCATGGATGTGTTTCCTTTATAGGAAAATTTCTCCAACTGATAGTCTATTGTCCCTTCCTTTAATCTCAACTAGGTCCTTCTCTGAACTGACATGCATGAGTTATTTATGAGAGAATATTTAGTTATCTAAAGAACACTAGTTGCATGCATGCATGCACTAACTGACTGAACTCACAATTAGTTCCTCCAACTGTTTGGAACTAATTTAACTGGACTTAACTCAGTTAACTGAGCTAATTAATTACAACTCAAATACAACTCATCCTTATCTCCTTAATTAAGCTAACTTCCTCAATCAAAGGGATAATTGTTGCATGTCTTCACATAGACTTCATGTTTGATTTTCTCCAACTAATTAACTCAAGATGAATTAATTAATTATTTTTCAAATAGTTGTTGAGACCAAATTCGAATTTTAATTCTCAATTTTAATTCAGGGACTAACTAAAATTGGAATCTATCCCGAAATGTTATTTATAGCAATGATATTTTTAGCATTTCTATTTTTTGCTATTTCCAATAGAGTTGGAGTATATCCTGAAATGCTATTTTTTGCATTTCTTGTTGCTATTTTCAACAGTGCAAATCATCTTCCCATACTTATTAAATTTTAAAAAGTATGCGCAAATCATCTTCCCATATGTGTGGTGAAATAGAGATTTATAATTTTATTTTATATCAATAAAAAATACTTAGAGATCTCTATCCCATTAACATTGTAACACATATGTTATAATTTATGTATTTATTTTTTATTAAAAACTCTTACTGAAACATAAATATTGTTTTATAAAAATCAAAATTCTAACATCTTACCATTGTAGTTTTCCATAAGGGAACCAAATGGACGACAATGAGTGCTACTATAATAAAGTGTTAACATCAAATCTTTTTAAATCTAAACACTGAACTAGTTAGTTGCTTCGTAAAACATTGTTCGAGGCTATTGACAAAATAACAATATAGTAGTTGTTGGTTATTTTGGCCATACATTTAAATATTAAAATAAAATTATGTAATAAAAATTTCAACCAAGAATTTTGAACTATTATCATTTGTTGGAAGATGTCATTGGGGTCGGGCCTTGTGCACAGTACCCTGTTGGAGGAAATGCTATGTGAGCATCAAGGTTAACCAAGCAAGAGCGATGGTGGTGTTGGATGCTTTGAATTTCATTAAGGTACACAATGATCTCATTATGGTCTTCATATTTCTCTTTGAGCACACAACCTAGGAGTATTTTCAATTGCCAATGGAGGGGAATAGAATTAAAATATTGATTCTAGTTTCCCCTGGTGTGACTAGGATCAGGTACCCAACTAGCCGCTTCAATTTGGATTTCTAAGTTAGAGTAGGATTGACCATCATTAGTGGTTAATGCTTCTAATTGATGAATCTTAGCTTGGTTCAAGGGGGTGGAGGAGCAGAAGATGGTGGCAACTAATTGGGCTTTTATTCAGGCTCAGGGCTTGCTCAAAGGTCCTTGACCTCGAATCCCTCGTTGGGATCTCATCCTCTAGCGCAACATGTTGCTAGAGAAAAGGTCAAAGAAAAAAGACGACAACCCCCAAAGGTGATGAAAGCCAATATTTCCAATAAGATATAACCAAGGAAAAGTTAATAATATGTTTGAAGAGTGGACCCGAATAAATGGTGGGAGAGGGTGGGGTGTTGGACATTGAGAGGGTAGAGTCAGGGTTTGGGCTTAGATAAATGACCTAGAAAACCAAATAAGTCTCAAAGAATCTATCGCTATCAGATCACCCTGTAAACCAAGCACTAGATACTACCATGCAAAGAGAGACAAACTCAATCTGTGAAAGAGTGGACATAAGAATAATTATGCATTCTCTGGTAGCCCACCAAGCTCAAATATTCTCTATTCAAGTCCTTTTTTTTCTCCTGGACCGCTTGAATTCCCTGTCGAAATCCTTCCTCGGCCTCGTCCTTGCACCTAGAACCACTCCCTATAATGTTGCAGTTGCTATCAGAATCTACTCTCGAGGGACTAGGATCTTCGATGCCTGATGCACCAAAAAGGTCGACACTATAATAGAAATGTCTGGCCTGTAGCGAGGAATCTCTACTTACAATGTAGAGGAATGCAGGTTAGCAACCGAGAAATAATGAGCGCCCAATGGATGTGAAGTATGTCATTGTAATATTGTATATTGGAGGGTGTGTTAGCATGGGGCGAGATGGTAATGCCAACCCCACTCTTTAATCCAATAAGAGGTGACGGGGTGGCAAGCCTCGCCATCCTCTCTTTATCCAACACCTCGATGGTAAAGTAACACATACGTTATAATTGAAATTGTTTCATAAATTTAATTTATCTAATTTCAAAATATACACGTTAAAAATAAAAATATTTACTATTATTATTTATAATCAATAATTGAAATAATTTTATTTATTATTACTATAATTATTTAACATGCCACACTTGTTTTT